>JARQOC010000005.1:557462810-557532801 GCA_033576535.1 Allobates femoralis
TACTCTCGAAAATCCCTCAATGCCTTTCCGCCATCTCATCCTTCTTCTCTGCTCGCTTCCTTAAACTCAACATGGACAAAACTGAATTCATAGTCTTCCCCCCAAGAAATTCCACCCCACCTCCCAACCTATCCATCTGCATCAACGACTGTGCCCTCTCCCCAGTCCCCCAAGCCAAGTGCCTCGGGGTAATCCTTGACTCCTCCCTATCCTTCAAACCCCACATCGAGGCCCTCACCACATCCCTCCGGCTCCAGCTCAAGAACATCTCACGGATCCGCTCCTTCCTCACCCACGACACCGCTAAAACACTCATCCATGCTCTTATCATCTCCCGCCTTGACTACTGCAACCTCCTTCTCAATGGCCTCCCGGCTAACTCCCTCACACCTCTCCAGTCTATCCTCAACTCCGCTGCCCGACTCATCTATATGTCCTCCCGCTACTCCCCTGTCTCCCCTCTCTGCCAAGCCCTTCACTGGCTCCCCGTCTCCAAGAGATCCCAATTCAAAACACTAACCATGGTGTACAAAGCCATACACAACCTGGCTCCACCATACATCTCCGACCTGGTCTCCCGATACCTACCCTCACGCAACCTCCGCTCCTCCCAAGAACTCCTCCTCTGCTCCCCCCTCATCACCTCTTCGCACAACCGAGTCCAGGACTTCTCCCGGGCATCTGCCTTACTCTGGAACTCCCTGCCCGAACACGTCAGACAGTCTCCTACCCTGAGTAGCTTCAAGTGTCACCTGAAGACTCACTTGTTCCGTCAAGCCTACAACCTGCCATGAGACCCAGGCGAACGCCCCATACCTGACATTCCCCCATCCTACTGTATCCTAACCCACCCCTCATAGACTGTGAGCCCTCGTGGACAGGGTCCCTGCCCCTCCTGTACCTGTACGTCCTGATCGCCTAGATTTAGTGTACTTGTTCTTGTCTCCCTCACCCTCATGTAAAGCGCCATGGAACCTAATGGCGCTATATAAATAAATAATAATAATAATAATAATAATAATAATACTGCTCCCTGTGTACAGTAGATATAACCCTTGTAAAGATTATCATGATTCCTTTGGCCAGCAGCGGTTTTCTGGCACCAGGCGGCTTGCGGTGCTAAATCACACAAAGCCGTTCATTAATTACATGTGATGTGGAGCATACGTGAGACACAAATGGCTTCTAATTATTGAAAACCGACACATCAATTACAGAATGGCAGAAATCTCATCATTACAAGTGAAATATGTGAGCGGTGACAAGGATACCGCCAATGGATCCGCCATGTATTCCCTAAGGTTTCAATGAATGAATGACCCCGGTCAATAAGGCCCGGGGGGAAGAAGGGGTTAGAAGACAACTATGAAAGCCTGTGATAAGATCTAAGAAAGAGTAAATAAGAGAACAATGTGCCTCCCCCCAAACACAATCGGGATCAATTAGGCCTCCGGTTTCACCAATTTTCTGGCGTAAAAACTGCTTGAAACGTTACAAAGTATTTAGACAGGTCATAATTGTGAAAAAATGTTGCAACTTTTTAATACTAGTCCTGGTCAGCTATAATCGACTTTATAATAAGTGAAGTTCAGCCTAAGAGTAGAATTCTACCTTGAACATATCAAGACCTATGTCTTTGTCCCCTTGAAGTTACTAAAAAGTAGACTTCCCAGAAATATTTATGAAAGGAAAAAATAAATGGGGGAGAGGGGTTAGGAGAGGGATGATGCTACGGTCTCAACCTTTCAGCGAGATCCATGTTGCGAGAGGGGAGAAGGAACAGTAGGGTGTTATGCTTGATCTGGTGAGCCTGGTCTTTGTGGTCGGTTCCCTTATTTGCTCAGCCCCGGTAAGTTCACTATTTGTCAAGGTGTTTTTTTTTTGCCTGTCACTCTTGCTGTAGTCTTCTTACGCTAGCAGGTGTTTACATTTCTTTTGCTCAATCACCTTTTTTATGTGACTTTTTATACCTTCCCCTTTCTGGTCTTTCCTGCTGGTGATATTCTGAAGTGGATCTTCCTTGGAAGTTCAGCCATACTGTTGTTTGTTTTTCCAGTCAGCAAGACACCAGCTAGGGTCTGTCATGCGTGTAGCAGATGAGGAGAATGCGCAGGATAATGGACAAGGGTGATTGGGAAGCTAGTCTGGCCCTGGACTTGGGGGTCCCTGACTAGCCCTATTCCTGAAGGTACCTCCTCTGAAGGTGAGGAGATTGAGGCCACCACCCTATCCCTAAACTCTTCAACCTGCCCTCAGCTAAAAACCTCAACCCATGGACCAGGAAAAGGACACCTCTCCAAGTTAAGGGAATAGCAGCTGCTCCAGCAGCATGTCTGCACAGCATGGGTCTTAGACGAGAAATTAAATCAATCAGTGACATCTGGTGGAGGGAAGCAGAACTGTTTAAGGCTGACGAGGTGGAGAGCAGAAAGCTCAGACACACCCCTCACCTACACCTGATCTGTGACTCACTCCTCACCTGCAGAGCCGCCCACCACACATTCACCAACTGCAGCTTCAATATCAACCCAGACTGAGTTGAAGGAAAAAAAACCTCTGGTTTAAACAGCAGCAGAACTCCAGGTATGCAGTCAATATGTGACAGGGTTATTTTCTCTGCGGTGACTGCTCTCCACCCTGCTCTTTCACCTACTTAGTTAGAAAGTAGGTAGAATTCCCTTCTAGCAGTAAGTAGTTTTTCTTTCCAATTTGCATTAGTAGTTGTTCACTTTGGGATCTTTTTCCCAGCACTCCTTCATGATTTAGGTTAATGGCACTTTCCCCAGGTTTCTTAGGAGGTACAAGATACACTCAACGGCCGTTCAGGCAACCAGCTTCACAGTCGAAGCTTGACAGTGGCATTTAAACGTCCATACAGTGATAGAACTCAGCTGATATACATGTATCGATGAGCTTAATAAGAGAAAACGCCCACACTCAATACCAAGCTGAAGCTGTGTAAAGCAAGTGATCAATGGACTTTGCAAACCTGCTCACTGCGGTGATTAATCAATATTTGGTGGAGTGATGGATGAACCTAAGTTTGAGAGTGACGTCCTAGTGCCTACTAGTGAATTGGATATGATGGGGCGGTTTTTCAAGATTTGGCCCTTCTTTCCTGGAGGCATTTGAAAACTAGAGCATACAAAGCCATTATTACACGTGGTCCTTTCAACTCTGTGGAAACAATTTGTGGTAGGTTCTCAACTGTTGCAGCACAATAGCGCCCCTGTGCACACTGTGAGCCTAATAAGTTGATGATTTTGGTGTGGATGAATGCCTATGGATAGCCCATTGAAAGTCACGACTTCTCTAACATCAGTGCTTGACCTGAAAAATGAGCACCAATCCCAATCGACAACCCAAAACCTAGAGGAAAGTCTTTATAGAAGAGTGGAGGCTGTTATAGCTACAAACAGGACCCCAATGCAATATTAGCACCCTAGTTTTGGAATGGGCTCCCTTCTCTTCAACACTCCAAACCTTGTGGAAAGCCTTTATAGGACCCTAGCCCCATACTATGACCATATTTTTGGAATAACCCACCCTCCCATCGAGACTCCAAAACCTTGTGGAAAGTCTTTAAAGAAAAGCGGAAGTTTTAAAAGACACAAAAAGGACCACAGCACCATAGTTTTGGAATAGCCCACCCTCCCATCAATACTCCACAACCTTGTGGAAAGGCCCTTAAATAAGAGTGGAAGCCGTGATAGCTTCACACAGGACCCCAACGCCATATTAGCACCATGGTATTGGAATGGCCCATCTTCCAATCGACACTCCAAAACCTTGTGTAAAGCCTTTATAGAAGGGTGGAGACTGTAAGCGCTATAAACAGGACACCAATGCCATAAAAGCAACATGGTTTGGAATGGCACACCTTCCCATCGACACTCCCAAAATCTTGTGGAAAACCTTAATAGAAGAGTGAAAGCTGTAATAACTACAAACAGGACACCGACGCCATATTATCACCATGATTTTGGATTGGCCTGCCCAACAAGCTCGTGTGGATGTCGTGATTAGGTGTACATACAGTAAGCGTAGCCCCGCACATTGTGACTGGGTAGAAGACCAAGCACGGTACCTGACGAGGTTCTCGTTGTCCCCGATGCCTTTACATGATGCACATTCAGTTCTCGGGTCCTCCGATTTTAGCTTTTTACTTAAAGCCATTGGCAATCGTCTTCTTCTCTCCCTCTGTGTCCGCTCCTGATACAACCAGAAAAATAGTTGAGAAAGGCAACATCAACATATCAAGAGATTTCCACCAGTTGTCTACTTAAACCTACGTAACCCTGACCTCTAGTTTGTCCTCTTCTAGCAGATAGCTTCTCTTTCTCCTCTGACCTCGGGTTCTCTGAAACAAAAAACGAAGGTTTGCGCTTACTCAGGAGAAATACATAAATGGAGGATTACATTTTTTACACATTTTTTATGTTCTTATCTCTGCCATCAGTGACTAGAAAATGTTACTTTAAAAAGGTTTTCCAACTTATTTGTCCTCGCTCGACTTGTCCCAATAGTTCCATAGACAATTAGTAAGGTTGGTACGGTGGTGCGCATGCATGGCCATTGCTCAGTAAAACCATCTTGGCATGGAATCTTATCTGAAGCAGCCACCTAACTCCAAACACTGAGCGCTTTATAGTGGAAACCACGACACAGAGCAAGATCCCTCCATAGCTTGTAATGGACCCATTGACTTGGGCTGCGCAAAATGCAGTGCTATCTTAGGTGTGAAAGTTGGCTCTACCAACAGCGCACGTAGACAGAGCATTAAAAGGGATTGTCACTATTCAGAGGCGAAGTGATAACTTGATGATCGCTGGTGGGCCCACCAATCCGTAGATCCTGATTGTTTGAAAAAGATGATCGCGCATGCGCAACACTAACACTCCATTCATTGTCTATGGGACTGATAGAGATAGCAAGGGAACAAGCAAACAAAAAATCTGTTGATATTTTGTCTATGGCCCTAAAAATCGACATTGGCAGTATTCCTATAGATTTACCGTAAATCATTCCTACAAATAGCTATTTCTTTACTTTCAACTAACAAATTACCCGCCAGTCGCCTCCAACATCCCCAGCCCCGTCGCCAGGTGTGACGGGGCCTTTAGAACCAACCCTGATTTGTACTTCTCAGCAATTTGTCTCCGACTTGTCTGGAAATCTCCTTGGTCTTCATGGTGTTGTTTGGAGACCTCCTTGGTCTTTATGGTGTAGTTTGGAGATTTCCTTAGTTATCATGTTGTTGTTTGGAGATCTTCTTGGTCTTCATGGTATTGTTTGGAGATATGCATGGTCTTCATACTGTTGCTTGGAGTACTCCTTGGTCTTCATGGTGTTGTTTGAAGATCTCCTTGGTCTTCCTGGTGGTGTTTGTAGATCTCCTTAGTTATCAGGTTATTGTCTGGAGTACTCCTTGGTCTTCACTGTGTTGATTGGAGACCGCCTTGGTTTTCATGGCATTGTTTGGAGATCTCTTTGGTCTTCATGGTATGTTTGGAGATATCCATGGTCTTCATACTGTTGCTTGGAGTACTCCTTGGTCTTCATGGTGTTGTTTGAAGATCTCCTTGATCTTCATGGTGTTGTTTGAAGATCTCCTTGGTCTTCATGGTGTTGTTTGAAGATCTCCTTGATCTTCATGGTGTTGTTTGAAGATCTCCTTGGTCTTCATGGTGTTGTTTGAAGATCTCCTTGGTCTTGATGGTGTTGTTTGAAGATCTCCTTGGTCTTCATGGTGTTGTTTGAAGATCTCCTTGGTCTTGATGGTGTTGTTTGAAGATCTCCTTGGTCTTCATGGTGTTGTTTGAAGATCTCCTTGGTCTTCACTGTGTTGTTTGGAGATCTCCTTAGTTATCAGGTTATTGTTTGGAGATGTCCTTAGTTATCAGGTTATTGTTTGGAGATCTCCTTGGTCTTCACTGTGTTGTTTGGAGTACTCCTTGGTCTTCACTGTGTTGTTTGGAGACCTCCTTGGTATTCACAGCATTGTTTGGAGATCTCTTTGGTCTTCATGGTGTTGTTTGAAGATCTCCTTGATCTTCATGGTGTTGTTTGAAGATCTCCTTGGTCTTCATGGTGTTGTTTGAAGATCTCCTTGGTCTTGATGGTGTTGTTTGAAGATCTCCTTGGTCTTCATGGTGTTGTTTGAAGATCTCCTTGGTCTTGATGGTGTTGTTTGAAGATCTCCTTGGTCTTCATGGTGTTGTTTGAAGATCTCCTTGGTCTTCATGGTGTTGTTTGAAGATCTCCTTGGTCTTCACTGTGTTGTTTGGAGATCTCCTTAGTTATCAGGTTATTGTTTGGAGATGTCCTTAGTTATCAGGTTATTGTTTGGAGATCTCCTTGGTCTTCACTGTGTTGTTTGGAGTACTCCTTGGTCTTCACTGTGTTGTTTGGAGACCTCCTTGGTATTCACAGCATTGTTTGGAGATCTCTTTGGTCTTCATGGTGGTGTTTGCAGATCTCCTTGGTCTTCATGGTGTTGGAGCTTCATAGCAAAAGGGGTGAACACATATTCACATGAAAGTTGTTATTTCATCCTATAAATTTAATTTTTGCCTACATTTTTCTCACTTAACTTCCCCAACAGACTATTTAGTGCTGAAGCATCACACACAAATCGGATTATACAAATACCGGTATTTAACAACAGGTTGTAATATAACAAAATAGGTAAAAAGTCAAAGGGGGGGGAATAGTTTTGCTGGGCACTGTAGGTCCTCATTATACATGCTCTGGACAATTCCTATAATGCCAATAATTGAGGATATTTTATCCTGAATGAAGCACGCCTCATCACAGGGCCAGAAGTTAATAATTTCATTTACTGTATTTTATTTTTGTGACACGGCTTTAAATACGGCATTTTATATCCAGTAATTAGAGTCCATAAAAAAAGCCGGAAAAAAAAAACGAAAGGAGATTAAAAGTTATTACATTTAAGTCAGAGTTAAAAATACTGAATATGTAACGGCGGAATAAAGAAAATGCAGCGGATGTATGAAGAGAAGGCAGAAAGAGGCTTCAGACTTAATTTAATTAGGGCTCAGATTTTTGTGGTTTTGCCATAAATCAGATTCACGACCAGAGTGGAAATGAGATCTGTGTTCACGGTAGAGGCTGCTTTGTGAGAAGAGGGGTGGAAGGACGCTTTTCTATGGAGGAACTTAATTACTTATCAGAACTTCACGTTTCAGCTACAAAAATACGAAATAGTAGGTGTGCGCTAGCCGAAAGATCAAGAAAAGAGTCTTAAACAAAAACTACTTAGGGTCTCTAATAAAACTTGTATCATTAGAGCAGTTATATCTTGTTGAAGACTTGCAGGTCACCAGGACCCCCAGCAATTTCACCACTGAGACCCCCATCACTGCTGAAAATGGGGTCCCTTTTAAGTTGAGCGTTTGAATGGAGTGAAGATGGCGCATGCACAGCGTTGCATCATCTAAGAGACTGCTGGGGATGGCAGAGTCCAGCGCTCAGATACCTTCTGCAGTCACACAGACAACGTGTCACATGTTGACTGCCTTGCAGTCCACGTATGTTGCTGCTGTGATATAAATCTGAGTTTATTTCCTTTGGCCATTGAATGTTAATTTCAAAAAGCTGCTGTAGTGTGCAACTCTGCAGGTGGAGGTGGGGGTGTGTGTCAGAGCATTCAGATCTCCACTCCCTCAGCCTTTAAGTAGTAATACTTCCCTCCACCGGGTGTTGCAAATAGAGTTCAGTCTCTACTTGGACCCCGTGCAGTGAAGATGTGTGTTCTGGTGCTGCTGCTGTTCCCTTCCTTAGGCGTTGCGGTGTCTTCCCGGTCTGTGGGTGGAGGTACAGGCTCTTAGCCCAGGGCTTATCAGGAGCATAGAGCAAGGGTGGTGACTCATAGCTCCTCGCCATCTGAGTTATCTCGGGGGGGGCAGGGTAACCCAGGGACTCCCAGTCCCGCCCTTAGCCCATTTTACCTTCCTGCGTCTTGATTCCCTATCTGCTATACCACCTCATGACAGAATAAATGAAGTGATGTAGCATACTGTAAGTGCAGCCGTCACTCAATTCTCAAGCCGGTTCTCAGAATCTTTGTGGGGTCACAGCGAATCAATAAGTCACCGTCTCTATGTATTCATTATGCGCAAAATCAAACCTTGGGGTTTAACAACCCCGATTTCCAAAATGTTGGGACACTGAGTAAAATGTAAGAAAAACAAGAATGCAATAATCTGAAAATATCTTATCACCTTATTACGAATTTTCTATGTATTATATTTGCAGTGCTGCTATTGACATGAATTTCTTATCAGATATTGGTAACAACCCATCCAATCCACACATACAAAGAAATCGAACCACAGATGTCCATAGATTAAGTGGTGTGTAATAATGAGAAATGGCACAGGGAAAAAGTATTGAACACATGAAGAAAGAGAGGTGCATAAAGCCATGGAAAGTCATGACACCAGGTGAAATCTATCAGTAATTAGAAAGAAATCCTGACACTGATATTGGTCCCAGATCTCTGGTTGCAGTGAAATCATGGACACATTGTTACATTTTGTGGCCGTGTACAATGGAACAATGTGTCCATAATTTCACTGCAACCAGAGATATGTGACCAATATCTGAACAGATATCTGTGTAACGTGGCCTTCAGTGAGAAATAATATCAGATGGTTAAACTAATGGTTGATAAAAAGGTGTCTCATTACCAAGGTGCCACACAATAAACATCTCATGATGGGTAAAACCAGTGAGCTGTCTCAAGATTATTGCACAATATACTGATGGAATAGGTTACAGAAGAATATCTAAAATACTGAAGGTTCCAGTGAGCTCTGTTAGTAGTAGAAAGAACATCATTTCACCATAAACCGGCCATACCCCTATAAGCACCAAAAAGTTATCCTAAGTTAGACTTATCCTTTAGTTACATAAAAAAAAAATTACTAAATATTTTAATAACGAAAAGAAAAGCAAAAGAGAAAGACATGTCAAAATGTAAAATAAACTACATACGACAGCAAAACTGACAAATACACAAATTAACAAGGCAATCGCTTTCTTTAAGTAGCGACCGCATCTATTTATTAGCTCGCGCTGCGGAGTAACTGCAGCATAATAGCCGCTGATTAGGTTTTTTATTTTAGGAAGGATCCAAGAAGACAATACAATCTCGAGCTCAGCACAAATGATTCTTTCAATAGTTCATGTGAAGGACCCGAGTTATAAGAAGCCAGAAGAGCAGGTACTGGAGTTTCAATGTTTGACTGATAGGACTTGTTTGTCACTGTACAGGTTATGGGCTGGTAGGTCTCGTCTGCCATGTTACAGACCGGTCACTGTTTCCTGTGATTACAACAATTCTTGCAGTCTTTAGGAATGTTCTCATCACTGTGTCATGTGATTACCACAGTGAATTTTTTTTTAAACATCTTTTACTACTTCTACTGTATGTCAGGGGAATTGAACCTGCAATGGTCTGATCATTTGTACTATACACAGAAGTGCATCAGCACAGCTGTGTATAGGAGAATTCACCGTCTCTAATGAACACTGGCCACGGGCTGGTTTTCACAGGAGTAGTGTGATTATAAAGGGGTCTTCGGCAGACCCCTGGGCTGTCATGACAACTCATTGTTGTCCCGCCATCGTGTCATGGAAACACCGATGAGGGGTCAGAAGAATGCACTCCCCTGCCGGCATCAGATTGATAGTGGCCTTTAACAGGTTAACAGTCACCGTTCCACCCTCTGCTGTAAAGGTACCGCCACACAGGGAGATATCGCCGGCGATGTTGCCGGCGATCGCGGGAGCGCGCATTCCTGACAACATCGCCGGGGAGATGTCAGACTGAGCAACTTACCGGCGATGTCGCCGGCTAGTTGCCGCGGCTATCGCTCGCTGGGTTGCCCAGCAACCCAGCGAGCGATAACTCGCAATGTTGGAGATAGGCGCCCGCAACATTGCAGGTTGCCGCGTTACACAGGGTGATCAGGCATGATCGCCTGACCAACATCGCCAGGTTTCCCAACATTGTTGGGAAACCTGGCGATGTTACTCAGGCGATTTTTCCCCTGATTATCGCCCTGTCACACGAGGCAACTCTCCGGCGATGTCGCCGCAACCTGGCCACGCCCCTCAGTTGCCGGCAACATCGCCAGAGATATCTCCCTGTGTGACGGTACCTTCTGAGACGGACGAAGGCTGAATAATTCAACCTTCTTCTGCAGGGAAAGATGCGGGCTCGGCGCGTGAGCCTACATCAAAGCCAAGAAGACGACTGAAAATGTGCATAGCACGTCATAAGTCGCTCCTGGGTTAAAGGGTTATTCATATTTTAGAATCAGAGCTAAAGGCCCAGAGGAAGCTTTCTGGTCTACGACACGAGACGGGATAAATCTGCACATGGCTGATGCTAGGGGTGCTGCGTAATAACGCTAGCGGGATCACAAATAAAAGTGTTCACATTACCGACAACATTTCACTCTGCGGAGCGTGTTCGGGAAGGACCTCTGCTCGCTTGGCAGGTTCCGGCAGCGTCTCCTTAGCCTCGTCTGATAGTTCGTAATGTAACTGGGAGCCCTTCCGCCGTCCTCGAAAACAAAGCTTCTGAAAGAAACGGGGAGACAATCAGACACATTTGGCAAAATCTTCATTGGCTTCAGTGTCTTAACCTTAAACCGTACAGGAGAAAATTCTAAAAACAGAGAAAGGAATCGAAACGAGGACGGTCGAGGATTCTCTTCCAGCTGAAGCTTTGGTGTGCAGATGGTAAACAACAATTTTTAATAACTATGCCTCATCCATAAGAACAGTAGGTCTCTGGAGCAAATACGCTATAGTCACTAGGCACATTTTTAAACATTTCGAGCAGAATTAATCACTGGGGAGGGGCAATTTATGTTTTTTATCTGATAGGATGTGTTGATTTGTTGACTTTTTTAGGCCAAATTAATTAAAATGGGTCACACAAGTCACAAATTCCTGTGTACTATGGAGGAGGAGGATAGAAACAGATTAATCTTTTACAAGCAGCTATGTCCTCCTTGTACAAGTTACCCATTTAGAAGCGGCTATGTCCTCCTCTCTCATTTAGGCTGTATAATAGACAGAATCATCTTATTACATAGATGATACATAGCAAATTCTGTATGAAACAAAGTTCAGGCTCCTGGTGGATGGTGGGTAAAATGTACATATGGCCAAATGGTTGACCATTGTGATGGTATAGTGAATTAAATCAGCATATACGGTATGTAAGTTTCTCCTAGTAAATTCATGAGAAAATAGGTGAACCCTTCATCCATTGTACTCTATTAGCTAAAGACTGAAAAAGTGATGAAATAGAACAAATCAAGCAAGTTCTGGGCACGAGCACTCCAGTTGCCACTGCTCACATCGGACTAGAATAACCACTCCCATGCAGTTGGGTGGTACCTTCCAAAAAAAAGAAACTAACCAGATTTTGAACTCGCTTAGCTAAAAGTATAAGAGACTGAAGTCAGCTGAAATATTGCTCTCTGTTGTCTCACTATTTTAACAGTGCGATAATTCCTGCTTGTGTGCTAGAGAATCACTTTCTGTAGAGGGGGAGCTGTGTGCAACATTGTAAGCAGAGAAAATAAGCCTTGTGGTTACAGTGTTGTCTCCCACTTCATGATGAAGTGGGAATAAACAGGATAGATGGATTCCTGTGTACTATGGAGGTTAAGGCTAGAAACAGATTAATCCTTTACAAGTAGCGGTGTCCTCCTCGTGAAAATTAACCCTTTAGAAGCAGCTGTGACCTCCACTCTCATGCATGTTGTATAATAGATAGAAACATCTTACTACATAGCTGATATATATAGAAAATTCTGTATGGAAGAAAATTCAGGCTCCTGGTGAAAGGTGGGTAAAATTTGCATATGGCCAAACTGTTAACCATTTTGATAGATTAGTGAATTAATTCCCCATATATGTGATTTTTGTCAGGTGACTTAATGAGAAAATAGATGAGTAAAGTATCGCCATCATACTCTATTGGCCGAATAACTTAATAAACCACGAAAAGCAGTCAAAACCAGTGCTGTGGAGTCAGAGACATGGAGATGGTATCCATTTTGGTGGAGTGAGATTCAGGAAAATTGAGAAGTCTGAGTTGGAGTCGGAGATTTGGTTTGGTGCTGTTAAGCCAGGGTTGGTGGGGTCCGATTCAGGGAAATTGAGGAGTCGGAGTCAGAGACAGGGCTGTAGAGTCGGTAATCCAAACATCCGACTCTGCCTTTTTAATTTCCCTGAATGCGACTCCATCAAAATGGACACCGGCTCCATGACTCTATTACCCAAGGTTGTGAAGTCAGTGAGCCACATATCTGACTCCAACTCAATTTACCTGAATCTGACTCTACCCAAAATGGGCACTGTCTCCAAACTCCACAGCCCCGATCAGATTTTGTTTACCAACTACACCTGGGCTGAAAAATGGTGTCTGTTTTGATGGAGTCGTACACGGGGAAATTGGGTAATCAGATTTGGAGTGGAGGTTTGGTTAACTGACTCCACAGCCCTGGATCAAACCAGCCAGATCGGAGAACAAGCTTTATATTTGCCACCACTCACATCGGTATAGAATTACCACCCCCATGTAGTTGGTACCTTCCAGAAAAGAGAAACTAACAACCTTTTGAGCTCCCTATGATAGAAGTAAAACATTTGTCTCTTTAATACCAAGAGAAATAATCAGATTTTCTAATAACATCTATTGGAGAAGAGTCTTATACTGTCATGCACTGTCAATTTTTATACATTTCCCAAAACGTCCAATTCCCCCTTTAAGTCACATATCCTACAATCAGCCTTATGTTTACACATAATCTGTAAAAGATGTCGCCCTTTAAATCCCAAAAACCCAAACAGGCAGGACTGATAAGCCTTTAGTCCTTGTGCAGAGTCTCAGCATCAGCAGCTCAGCCCCTCTTAGTGAATATAAGTCCACTTGAGTAGTGACCCATTTCGGACTCCCCGGGGGGGGGGGCTCAAGGGGGAACAAAAAAGAAACATTGTAATCATTCTGAAAGTGACAACGATCTGATTTTCCCATAATCCTTGTGACCTTTCATGTCTTTGAGTCCTCCTGATCTATAAAGCTTTGCCGATAAGTGACCGTCCTCGTCCTAAATTCGTTACATCAGAGAACCTATTAAAGGAGCTGTGTCCTCTTTACAAGATGCTCTTCAAGGTTTATCTTCAAGGGAAAAAAAAAAGTAAAAGGAAAGAAAGGAATGGAAAAAAAAAAAAAAAAGGGAAGATCAAATCAATGAGGCCGGGAATTGAGTCAACATGCATCAGGAGGTACAATCTGCACTTAAAGACCAGAGCAGGCGCCCGGGTGAACGCTGCACGTTGGCAGAGTCTGTGCAGCGGGCGTAGCGTCTGGATTATTGGCATTTTCAGAAGGTGTGAAAACAGGACACGAGGGAATAAAAAAAAAGGTTAAGAGGCATTTCACGGAGCGCTGGCTATTTAATTCCAATAACGACAAAATAACAATAGGAGAAAAAAAAGAAACAAAAGAAGGGAACGATAGAATTTAAAGGGGTTGAAAAGTCGCAGCAAACTGATCATCTGTCCATGTACATAAAATACGATAGGTCATCAATATGAGAACGGTCGCCCCGCACCAGCACCGATCTGCTGCAGTATTGAGGAGTGCAGCTCCACACAAGATGCTGGGTACAGCAAAATAGCTCCTATTCAAAAGAATACTGCAGTGGAGTATAGTACAGGATCAGTAATGTAATGTATGTACACAGTTACTCCACCAGCAGAACAGTGAGTGCAGCTCTGGGGTACAATACAGGAGGTAACTCAGGATCAGTAATGTAATGTATGTACACAGTGACTGCACCAGCAGAATAGTGAGTGCAGCTCTGGAGTATAATACAGGAGGTAACTCAGGATCAGTAATGTAATGTAATGTATGTACACAGTGACTGCACCAGCAGAATAGTGAGTGCAGCTCTGGAGTATAATACAGGAGGTAACTCAGGATCAGTAATGTAATGTATATACACAGTGACTGCACCAGCAGAATAGTGAGTGCAGCTCTGGAGTATAATACAGGATGTAACTCAGGATCAGTAATGTAATGTATGTACACAGTGACTGCACCAGCAGAATAGTGAGTGCAGCTCTGGAGTATAATACAGGAGGTAACTCAGGATCAGTAATGTAATGTAATGTATGTACACAGTGACTGCACCAGCAGAATAGTGAGTGCAGCTCTGGAGTATAATACAGGAGGTAACTCAGGATCAGTAATGTAATGTATATACACAGTGACTGCACCAGCAGAATAGTGAGTGCAGCTCTGGAGTATAATACAGGATGTAACTCAGGATCAGTAATGTAATGTATGTACACAGTGACTGCACCAGCAGAATAGTGAGTGCATCTCTGGAATATAATACAGGAGGTGACTCAGGATCAGTAATGTAATGTATGTACACAGTGACTGCACCAGCAGAATAGTGAGTGCAGCTCTGGAGTATAATACAGGAGGTAACTCAGGATCAGTAATGTAATGTATGTACACAGTGACTCCACCAGCAGAATAGTGAGTGCAGCTCTGGAGTATAATACAGGAGGTAACTCAGGATCAGTAATGTAATGTATGTACACAGTGACTCCACCAGCAGAAGAGTGAGTGCAGCTCTGGAGTATAATACAGGAGGTAACTCAGGATCAGTAATGTAATGTATGTACACAGTGACTGATCCAGCAGAATAGTGAGTGCAGCTCTGGAGTATAATACAGGAGGTGACTCAGGATCAGTAATGTAATGTATGTATACAGTGACTGCACCAGCAGAATAGTGAGTGCAGCTGGAGTATAATACAGGAGGTAACTCAGGGTCAGTAATGTAATGTATATACACAGTGACTCCACCAGCAGAATAGTGAGTGCAGCTCTGGAGTATAATACAGGAGGTAACTCAGGATCAGTAATGTAATGTATGTACACAGTGACTCCACCAGCAGAATAGTGAGTGCAGCTCTGGAGTATAATACAGGAGGTAACTCAGGATCAGTAATGTAATGTATGTACACAGTGACTGCACCAGCAGAATAGTGAGTGCAGCTCTGGAGTATAATACAGGAGGTAACTCAGGATCAGTAATGTAATGTATATACACAGTGACTGCACCAGCAGAATAGTGAGTGCAGCTCTGGAGTATAATACAGGAGGTAACTCAGGATCAGTAATGTAATGTATGTACACAGTGACTGCACCAGCAGAATATGAGTGCAGCTCTGGAGTATAATACAGGAGGTAACTCAGGATCAGTAATGTAATGTATGTACACAGTGACTGCACCAGCAGAATAGTGAGTGCAGCTCTGGAGTATACAGAATAAGTAGTTTAATGCATATACACAGTTAATTAACGTTCTACATAAATTGAGTCTGCCTGTAAAAGTAAATATAGTAATGCAGCCTTCTCTAGCACACACACACACTTGTTTATCTTATCATGGCTCTATATAAAAGTGACACAAGATCCCCCTCACCACAAAACCTGTTTGTGTGGCCATGGGGTGGAATATGGACATTATGTGAGATATTATTCTCCTTTTACATAATTAATAATGGTTTGTATGTGTGTGTGGGGATCGCTGTCTGTGCGGATGTGTAACTCATTTTTAATGAGCTTCTGTTGCTTGGGTTCGTTCACCTGTCTTTTCACCCTTAGGGTCTTCCGGGAGGTGGAATATCTAAATCACCAACATTGTGCTTCAAACCCTGACAATGTGCATTTGTAAGCACAAATATAGACAATCAAATCTCCCCCGGACACCAGCACTCGGCACAGAAAATACACTATGAAAAGTTTTACAAACATGTGGGGGAGTAAAGAAGACCTACGTGCAAAAGATACAAAGATACATGTAGTTTACAACACTTAAAGGGGTTCTCCAGTTTCAGAAAACCTCTGTCCCATTAGGCTATGTGCACACAGGAAGGTTTAGTGAAGGTTTAGGAGCGGAACCGCCGGTCGGTTTCCATCAGGTTTATGCAAATTTATGTTAATCCAAAAGCGGCTTTTGGATCAACATAGAAACCTATGGAAACCGACACCCGGTGTGCACACACCGGCGGTTTCCACATGCTCATCCGTTGCTAACCCGCTGGGTTCCCAGCGGGTTAGCAAAGAATGTGCATGTCCTATAAACCGGCCGGTTCTGCAGCGGCTGCAAGCAGAATCATGTGCTGCTTCCAGCCGCTGCAGAGCCGACGCCACTAACCCGCTGTGCACCGCCGCACACCCGACCGTCTTCCGCAGCACGGACCCGACAGGAAGCCGGTGGACGGCTCCGGAGCTTCCTGTCGGGTCCGCCCAGCCGCCGCCGCCCCTAACCCGCCCCCGTGTGCACATAGCCTAATACTTTGCTTTACTCACCCTTCCCTGGGTCCAATCTTGAGTCACCCTTGCTTCTTCCCATGTCTGCTATTTTCTGCGGTGCTGAATTCCCGTGACTGCTATTTTCTGCGGTGCTGAATTCTCGTGTCTGCTATTTTCTGCGGTGCTGAATTCCCGTGTCTGCTATTTTCTGCGGTGCTGAATTCCCGTGTCAGCTATTTTCTGCGGTGCTGAATTCTCGTGTCAGCTATTTTCTGCGGTGCTGAATTCTCGTGTCAGCTATTTTCTGCGGTGCTGAATTCCCGTGTCTGCTATTTTCTGCGGTGCTGAATTCCCGTGTCTGCTATTTTCTGCGGTGCTGAATTCCCGTGTCTGCTATTTTCTGCGGTGCTGAATTCCCGTGTCTGCTATTTTCTGCGGTGCTGAATTCCCGTGTCTGCTATTTTCTGCGGTGCTGAATTCCCGTGTCTGCTATTTTCTGCGGTGCTGAATTCCCGTGTCTGCTATTTTCTGCAGCCCTGAATTCCTGAGTCTTCTATTCTTTGCAGCGCTGAATTCTCATCTTTGCTATTTCGTGCAGCACTGAAGCAATGTAGACAGCGCTGCAGTTGATATCACGAGACACCAAGCTTAGTTATTGGCCGCAGTGTCAACACGCTGAATTCCAGTGTCTGCTATATTCTCCGGTGCTGAATTCCCGTGTCTGCTATATTCTGCGGTGCTGAATTCCCGTATCTGCTATTTTCTCCGGTGCTAAATTCCAGTGTCTGCTATATTCTGCGGCACTGAATTTTTTTTTTTTTTAGAGGCAGTGAATTACTATGTAATGTTTGGCTCCACCCCTTTCTTTGCCTTTGAAGGGGTTGTGCAACAAACAATTGTATATTTTACAGTCCAAGTATAGAAAACAAATAGGCGGCACTCACCGTGTGTTCGTAGGTGCTTTCTTTATTGAAGAGGTGCGGGGAGGGGGTGCATGAAGGTACAGACGACAGGTCCTGTTTCGCGGTTTGCCCGCTTCTACAGGTCCTGTAGAAGCGGGCAAACCGCGAAACAGGACCTGTCGTCTGTACCTTCATGCACCCCCTCCCCGCACCTCTTCAATAAAGAAAGCACCTACGAACACACGGTGAGTGCCGCCTATTTGTTTTCTATACTTGGACTGTAAATGCTTGACTGGCTGATACAGGCGTAGCACCACCAGGTGGCTGGGGATAAGACAGCGGTCTGTCTTTATGGAGGAATAAGAAAGACCAATAGCCCTGAAGGTGCCCGGTGCCCCTACCTTTCTATAATTGTATATTTTAATGAATAGATCTTAGGAAAAAAATTAAGTTCCACAATTGGATGTGTTAAAAAATGTTCTTTCCTGTCCCAAGATATTCCTATAAATGAATGTGTCCAACCATGCAGGAACAGGTCAGATGTTCCATAGCTTCGAAGGGGGGCATTTGGGGTAGAGGGAATCAGTATACAGACTTTACAGCCAGTGATCACAGCTGTATTTATCCAACATGTCCTCTTTTACTTCTTCCCCTGCCCAGGAGCTGTGGTATATCTGACCTGTTCACTTTGGTTTACTCCCTGCCCAGGAGCAGTGGTATATCTAACCTCTTCTCTTTCACTTCCACCCCTGCCCAGGAGCTGCAGTATATCCCACCTATGATTTTTTACTTCCTCCCCTCCCAGAAGCCGTGGTATATCCCACCTGTTCGCTCTTCCTCCCTTGCCCAAGAGCTGTAGTATATCCCATCTGTCTCTCTTACTCCCTTTCCCTGCCCAGGAGCTGTGACATATCCCACCTGTTCTCTTTTACTTCATCCCCTGTCCAGTAGCTTTGGTATATCCCACCTGTTCTCTCTTACTTTCTTCCCTGCCCAGGAGCTGTGGTATATTCACCTGTTCTCTTTTACTTCCATCCCTTCCCAGGAGCTGTGGTATATCCCCCACCTGTTCTTTTTTACTTCCACCCCTGCCCAGGAGCTGTTGTATATCCCACCTGTTCTCTTTTACTTCATCCCCTACTCAGGAGCTGTGGTACATCCCACCTATGCTTTTTTCTTCACCCCCTCCCAGTAGCTGTGGTATATCCCACCTGTTCTCTTACTTCTTCCTTGCCCAAGATCTGTAGTATATCCAAACTGTTCTCTCTTACTCCCTTCCCCTGCCTAGAAACTGTGGTATATCCCACCTGTTCTCTTTTACTTCCTCCCCTGCCCAGGAACCTTGGTATATCCCAAATGTTCTCTCTTACTCCCTCTTCCCCTGCCCATGAGGTGTGGTATATCCCACCTGTTCTCTTTTACTTCCTCCCCTGCCCAGAAGCTGTGGTATAGCCCACCTGTTCTTCTTTACTTCCACCCCTGCCCAGGAGCTGTGGAATATCCCACCTGTTCTCTTTTACTTCCACCCCTGCCCAGGAGCTGTGGAATATCCCACCTGTTGTCTTTTACTTCCTCCCCAGCCCAGGAGCTATGGTCTATCCCACCTGTTCTCTTTTACTTCCTCCCCTGCCCAGGAGCTGTGGTATATCCAACCTGTTCTCTTTTACTTCCACCCCTGCCCAGGAGCTGTGGTATATCCCACCTGTTCTCTTTTACTTCCTCCCCTGCCCGGAGCTGTGGTATATCCCACCTCTTGTCTTTTACTTCCACCCCTGCCCAGGAGCTGTGATATATCCGGCTTCTTCCTGAAAGGTCTGACACATCCATATAGAAGAATATCTCAGGACAGGAAAATCCAATTGTAGAACCTATTTTAAGATCTTTTAATTAAAATGTACAATTGTTTGTACACAACCCCTTTAACAGAATCACAGTTGGGGGGGGGATAAATGGAAGAAAAGAAACTAGAGGAATTCTCTTGCACTTGAATAGGATAAATGCGTCAAACAGACGTTTTATTGAAATCTAGAAAGAAACGAACTTCACATCCTGGTCATTTACTGCTCATTTAAATATAGACTTCCCCTTTAAGTGTTACAAGTTGGTCTATTCATGGAAGAAGAAAAAAACCTTTCCCCGTCAGGACAACTCTCCCCTTTCCCGGGAGGAGCAGATGTGATCAATCTGTGGCTGCGGCCGGTCATACTCCTTAGTAATATGGATTTCCAGATAAAGGCAAAGTCTATTCGTTTCACTTAAAATTGAAATGAGGTGTAATTAATTTGCTGTATGTTCGGCGGCGCCGCGCTCGGCTGATCCCGCTTTATTGTTATTGATTTTACACCAGATACAAAGCAAAAAAGCAAAAAAGAAAAACATATAAAGCAAATTAATGAATTTGCTGTCAGCAAAATAATGAAGAGGGTCTTCATTTAAAGGGGCAATCATATGCCCATTATGACAGGAGTCGCCAACTACCCAATGGGTATGGGGGTGTCCCTACTCTCGGCAAACATCTGGGGAAAGATCAGATATGTCTGTTTTCGACAGGCCCAATCATCATGGCTAGATTTAGAAGGCTGCGCTCTTCGCTTCAAAAAACACATTATTTAGATCTAATTTGGCTCCTCGGGGGCGTGGCTCACAAGATCCTCGGAGGGGGCCTTTCCTTGCTTTGTATAAATAACCTGTGAGCTCCGCCTCCTCGTTAAAGAATAAATATTTATACTAATTCGAGAGACCCGTCTCTTGTACTCTATGCCAGATTTTTTTAAAATGAACTCAAAGGCTGCGTTTTTAGTGGTGAAACAGGATTTTATGATTTTTGTGCGCCATTTTTACACATTTTATTTAACTTTTTTTTTACTTTTTCACTTAGTCCCACTGTAGGTGATGAATACTTTTTACTTCCATCTCATGCAGTGCAATACTTGTGTACTGCAGTGCATAAGACCTGTCAGTGTCTCATTGACTGTGCCTATTAGACCCTGCTTATAGCTGGATCCAACATGCCACTGTACCCTGGGGTCTTCAGATAACCTCAATGTTTCATGGCAACCACTGGCTACAATCACAGGGGGTCATTAATATTTGTGTACTGCAGTGCATGAGACCTGCTAGTATCCCACTGACAGTGTCTGTTAAACCCCTGCCTATAGCAAAATTTAACAAGCCACCGTACCCTGTGGTCATCAGATGACCTCAAGTTACCAAGGGAATCATTGGCACAGGGGGCCATGAATGTTTATCACTTGGATCATGGGTCACATGCCGTTCAATATTTGTGCACTGCAGTGCTTCAGCCCTGCTAGTGTCCCACTGACTGTGCATGTTTGACCCTGCTTATAGCCGAATCCAACAGGTCACCATGCCCTGGGGACATGCCCTCAAGATACTACGGTAGCCATTGGCACCAGCAATTACGACCACAGGGAGGCTGTCACACACAAGCACACTGCACATACACCTGTATAGGCACACACTGCACATCCATACACATGTATACATGCTGCACACACAAGGACACTACATATGCATATATACACACACTGCACATATATACACATACACACTGCACATATATACATATATACACATACACACTGCACATATATACATATATACACACACACACTGCACATATATAAACATTCACACACTGCATATACATACACATATATACACACACACTGCACATACAAACACACATATATACACACACTGCACACCCGTACACACTGCATATACATACGCTGCACGCACATACATACACACACACACTGCACATACATACACATTATAGGTCCAGGTCTGGAGAAAGACTTGCAGCACTCCAAGTTCTCAGTGTGATAAGAACTTTCTTTATTAGGACAGGCAGAAACATGCAACGTTTCAAGTCACAAAGACTTTTCCTCAGGTGCCTGAGGAAAAGTCTTTGTGACTTGAAACGTTGTATATTTTTGTGCCTGACCTAAAAGAAAGTTCTTATCACACTGAGAACTTGGAGTGCTGCAAGTCTTTCTCCAGACCTGGATTTGTCTTCAACCTTTAAAGATAAGGTTTGATTTGCCTGCACCTGCTTTCAGCTGTTTATGCTGCTCCCTGACCCAGTTTTTTCTATATATGTATATATATGTACATATATGTATGTATATATATATATATATATATATATATATATATATATCAATGAAAACATTTTGAGCAGCACCAAACCTGGGTGCAAATCTGTCCAACAAACCACTCCTTGCTGAATAGGTACTTGAAAAACGACAGCAGCACTCCAAAAATATCTTCAATAGCCTTTAATCGGGCCTACAGGGCGACCTGCGACGTTTCAGCCACCAAGTGGCTTTTGTCTACACATACACATACACATACACATACATACACACACACACACTGCAGTACAGTACATATCAGTCTATCTTCTCTTCAGTTCCTCTAGACTCCCATGGTTTAAACGACCTTTGGTAACATCATGATCACATTACTGTGATTGTACCAAAGGTCCTGATGCAGTATTAACCTCAGAAAAGAAACGCTGGGGGCGTTTGAGAGAGTGGGGATACTGTTCAATTTCCCAGTTTGACACCCCTTCCTCAATGCCAGTCCTGAAATAGGGCTTATATTTTATGCAAAGGATTATTTTTGGGATAGGTCTTATTTGTGATAGTAGTTTTTTCAGCTTGATGCTGGATTCACAGCTACACTACTAAGCAGGCCTGTGGAGTCGGAGTTGTGGAATTGATGTCCATTTTGGGTGCAGTCAGAGTCAGATTCAGGGAAATTGAAGAGTCGGAGTCACATGTTTGCCTTACTGACTTCACAGCCATGGTTGTGGAGTCGGAGTTAGATTCAGGGAAATTGAAGAGTTGGAGTCGGATGCTTGGCTTGCTGACTCCACAGCTCTGCTGTTGTATAGAGTCCTCTGTACTAATGCTGTCTAGTGAGTGATGTATAACTCACCGAAACTGGGCTTACAGCTACACTGCTCAGTACTGATGTACAATGTTCATCTCCATACTGTTGCTGCTACTTCTATAGATGTAGTATATAGAAACATAAGAGCAGGAATCCCTCATGTCTGTGTATGGGATACATCATAGTTGGCTTCCGCCCACTAGCACAGAGACAACTGAAAATTACCGGTAAGGGAAAAACTGGTGAAAAATGCAGTAACGGCTGAAATCGGGTTTTTCCCGATGTACACACATGTATGTAGGTGGGTGACCAAAGAGTTCAACATGGCTGACAATGATGGTAACTTCCGGTCCTCAACAATACTCACTGTGCTCCTCAAAGGAGGTTTTTTGACGTCCTGCGGTATGTCCTGCGACACAAACTTCACCGGTTCCTTGATTTGCCTCCTGGATCTCTTGGTCCCGTTTGGTAATGTTTCCATTGCAAAATCGGCCTCGATGTCGCTGCTGCCGGCCTGGTCGCACTCGGAGCACTGCCTGAAGGACACAGAGCAATGGAAATTAAAGGCTTCCCTCTCTTTTTACAAAAAAAACTTAAGATATTTCTCAGCAATCTCCGGTTATGAGAGAGATAGGCAACGGCCAAAATGGTCACCGTTACGGCTTATACAAAGTTCTCGAAAAACTTTACAAAGAAAACTGTAGAGGCAAATCGTGCCGGTAATTCATCGGTAACAGCTCCACTAGTCTGACCGGTCAGATTACCGGGATTGTGCCGGTCACAGGGATAATCTAATCTAGTGACGATTTTACTGGTATATTTTTAACAGTTGGAACCAAAGACCAAGATACACAGTGATATTAAGGGGAAAAAGAAGAGAAGCATAAAAGCGAAAGGGGCGCGGGTGACCTCTTCCTACAAACTTTATTTCGGAGGAAATCAGACTTTAGATTCCAAAAGTGCTCAGAAAAATAACAAGAGGTACAAAAAGACAGCAAAGAAGAGGTAAGAAAACAAAAAAATGTCTCAAAAGTCACAATATACGGTGGGTACGGAAAGTATTCAGACCCCTTTACATTTTTCACTCTTTGTTTCATTGCAGCCACTTGGTAAATTAAAAAAAAAAAAGTTCCTTTTTTCCTCAATGTGCACTCTGCACCCCATCTAGACTGAAAAAAAACAAATGTAATAATTTGTGCAAATTTATTAAAAAAGAAAAACTGAACTATCACATGGTCATAAGTATTCAGACCCTTTCCTCAGACACTCATATTTAAGTCACATGCTGTCCATTTCTTTGTGATCCTCCTTGAGATGGTTCTACTCCTTCATTGGAGTCCAGCTGTGTTTAATTACACTGATAGGACTTGATTTGGTAAGGCACACACCTGTCTATATAAGACCTCACAGCTCACAGTGCATGTCAGACCAAATGAGAATTAGGAGGTCAAAGGAACTGCCCAAGGAGCTCAGAGACAGAATTGTGGCAAGGCACAGATCTGGCCAAGGTTACAAAAGAATTTCTACAGTACTCAAGGTTTCTAAGAGCACATGTGTGGAGAAACCAGGCACTGCTTATCACCTGCCAAATACAATCCCAACAGTGAAACATGGTGGTGGCTGCATCATGCTATGGGGGTGATTTTCATCTGCAGGGACAGGGACGACTGGCTGCAATTGAAGGAAACATGAATGCGGCGAAGTACAGAGATCTCCTGGATGAAAACCTCTTCCAGAGCTCTGGACCTCAGACTTGGCTGAAGCTTCACCTTCCAACAAGACAATGACCCTAAGCCACAGCTAAGATAACAAAGGAGCGGCTTCACCACAACTCTGTGACCATTCCTGACCGGCCCAGCCAGAGCCCGGACCTAAACCCAATGGAGCCTCTCTGGAGAGACCTGAAAATGGCTCCACCAACGTTCACCATCCAACCTGACGGAACCGGAGAGGATCTGCAAGGAAGAATGAGAAGGATCCCCAAATCCAGGGAGGAAACTGCATCATTCCCAAGACGACTCATGGCTGCACGAGATCAAAAGGTGCAAATACTCAATACTGAGCAAAGGAGCTGAATGCTTATCATCAATACTGAGCAAAGGGACTGAATACCCCTCACCATGGGATTTCAGTTTTTCTTTTTTAATAAATTTGCACAAATATCAACATTTCAGTTTTTTTCAGGCTAGATGGGGTGCAGTGTACATTAATGAGAAAAAATAAACTTTTTTGAATTTACCAAATGACTGCAATGAAACAGAGTGAAAAACTTGGGCCTGAATACTTTCTGTACCCACTGTAAGAGATAATGAACCTGTCATCAGCTGGATTCTAATCTACTGAACAGGAACAGGCTGAATGAGTGGAGAGAGGGCGAGAGAGAGAGAGAGAGGCGAGAAAGAGAGAGGGCGAGAAAGAGAGGGGGCGATGGAAAGAGAGGGGGCGATGGAAAGAGAGAGGGAGTGAAAGACGAAGGGAGATAAAGAGGGAGAGAGAGAGAGAGAGAGAGGAGAGAAGGAGAAGAGAGGAGAAGAGAGAGAGAAAGAGAGGGAGAGAGAGGAGAAGAGAGGGAGAGAAAGAGAGGGAGAAAAGAGGGGAGAGAAAGAGAGGGAGAGAAAGAGAGGGAGAGAAAGAGAGGGGAGAGAAAGAGAGGGAGAGAAAGAGAGGGAGAGAGAAAGAGAGGAGGGAGAGAAAGAGAGGGAGAGAAAGAGAGGGAAGAGAAAGAGAGGGAGAGAAAGAGAGGGAGAGAAAGAGAGGGAGGAGAGAAAGAGGGAGAGAGAAAGAGAGAGAGAAGGGAGAAAGAGAGAAGAGGGAGAGAAAGAGAGGGAAGAGAAAGGGGAGAGAGAGAAAGGGGAGAGAAAGGGAGAGAGAGAAAGGGAGAGAAGGAGAGAGAGAGAAAGGGGAGAGAAGAGAGGAAGGGGAGAAGGAGAGAGAAAGGGGGAGGAGAGAAAGGAGAGAGAGAGAAAGGGGGAGAGAAAGGGGAGAGAGAGAGAAAGGGGAGAAAGGGGAGAGAAAGGGGAGAAAGGAGGAGAGAAAGGGGGAGAGAAAGGGGGAGAGAAAAGGGGGAGAGAAAGGGGGAGAGAAAGGGGGAGAGAAAGGGGGAGAGAAAGGGGGAGAGAAAGGGGGAGAGAAAGGGGAGAGAAAGGGGGAGAGAAAGGGGGAGAGAAAGGGGGAGAGGGGAAAAGGGGGAGAGAAAGGGGGAGAGAAAGGGGAGAGAAGAGAGAAGGGGAGAGAAAGGGGGAGAGAAAGGGGGAGAGAAAGGGGGAGAGAAAGGGGGAGAGAAAGGGGGAGAGAAAGGGGGAGAGAAAGGGGGAGAGAAAGGGGGAGAGAAAGGGGGAGAGAAAGGGGGAAAGAGAGAGAGAGAGAGGGAGAGAAAGGGGGAGAGAAAGGGAGAGATAGAGGGAGAGATAGAGGGAGAGAAAGGGAGAGAAAGGGAGAGATAGAGGGAGAGAGAGGGGGAGAGAGAGGGAGAGAAAAGGAGAGAAAAGGAGAGAGAGAGGGGGGAGAAAAGAGAGGGAGACAAAGAAAGAAGAAGGAAGTGGGAGAGTAATAGAGAAAGGGAGCCTGAGAGGAGAGAGAGAGAGAGAGAGAGAGAGAGAAAGAAATAAAGAGGGTGCCCGAGAGGAGAGAGAAAGAGGTAGCCCGAGAGGGTGAGAGAGAGAAAGGGGGACCCCGAGAGGGAAAGAGAGAGAAAATGGGAGAAATAAAGGGGGAGCCCGAGAGGGAAAGGGGGAGAGAAAGAGAGAGCTCCTGTTATACGCAGACGACCTCCTGCTAATCAGGGCTATTGAGTCAGTAAGCCAAACCTATGACTCCTCAATTTCTCTAAATCCAACTGCACCAAAATGACCACCAACTCAGACTCCACAGCTCTGGCTACTCTACTCAACCGAGAGAGGCCTCCAGGATGGCCTGGCAGTGCCGGAAACATTCAACACCACGTGGGTGCAACCAAATGAAATGTGAGGAAGAGACAAATTTATAGTCAAATTTTTCTCTGAGTCTTTAGGAAGTTTGACATTAATCCCTCGGTGTGCTGTAGTGACAAAAATTATCTGAAGATTATAATCAGAATCTACTATTGGTGTAGGGAATTCAAGATTATGCAGAAACTAGAGAAGGTCGGAGATTGACATTATGGGCGTTCTCTGTGTGCTTTCATCCCTAGTCGTTGGCTTCCAAAAAAGAAAATAAAAAATAGTGTCGTAAAGGAAAAAGATGTCATCGATGTAGCTCACTTTCACCAAAACTCTCCTATTTCCGAGAACATTCGGGCTAATTAAAAGCAAAGAGAATAAAATTACCCGACCGCAACCACCAAGATGAGACGAGCGGTGTGCTCATAACCCTGGGCAGAGGCCGAAAATAAAAGGATACGAAGGACGTGACCTACTCTGCTCGGCCACCAACCGAGATGGCGCCTCTTTACCTCCAGACAGATGACACTTAATGTTCTTACAATTTACTTAAAAGGCATGACAAACAAAAAAATAAGAAAAATAAAATCTCTTTCTATCCAGAGCTGCAATTTTTCCCAAATGGATCACCCGCTGGATAAGTTGCACTCAGAGACACTCAATGAATTACTTTTTCTTTTAGGTATTGTCTTTACGGCGTTCATTGTGGCTGTTTTCTGCTGAGATTTTGCACTTTTTTTTGCAACAAATTCATCTTCTATTTCATGTATTCTCATATTTTGTTGTTTTTTAGAATTCGCCCCTGAGGGTGTAGTTTTGTTTTTCCAGCTATTTTTGCCTAATTGCGACTTTTATACCCCAAAGTACAGTAAAAGTAAGAAAGTAAAGGTAAGAGGAAGAAAAACAATCCAACATCACGTCCAGGGAGTTAAAAACAATAGGTTATTACATCAATTAATCATTCATATCCCATGGAGCCTATTTTGTTCACGCGTTTCGGACCTATAGCTCTTACTAAAGCTACAAGTAAGAACTATACTTTAGAAATGCGTAAGAGAAGAGAAGAATCATTCATACCCAATGGGGCTAATTTTCCCACTCGTTTCAAACCTATAGTTCTCAGTCATACTATAAGTAAGAATTAGGCTCGAAAGGCGTTAGAAAAAAGGTGGGAAATCACTCATACCCCATGGGACTAATTTTGCGTACGCATTTCAAACCTATAATTTTTACTCATGCTATGAGTAAGGACTATAGTTCTAGTATACTAGGTTAGAAACGCGTAAGTAAAATGAGCCCCATGGGGTATGCGTGATTCCCCCACCCCTTTTCTACTTTTTCACAGAAGGTAGACCAGGAGATCAGGGCTGTATCAT
Source organism: Allobates femoralis (assembly GCA_033576535.1). Lineage (NCBI taxonomy): Eukaryota > Metazoa > Chordata > Amphibia > Anura > Aromobatidae > Allobates > Allobates femoralis. Next base: position 557,490,318 of record JARQOC010000005.1, read on the forward strand.
TACATCTCACACGCTGGGGCAGCTGCTCTAAGCTATGGTGGGGGCGTGTTCTTCTTCTTCCTGTATGAAGTTGACCAATCATAAGCAGGCAGCAGCTAAACTCACGCAGGTTAGACCAGGAGATCAGGGCTCTATCATTACATCTCACACTGAGACACATGTTCTAGGCTGCGGTGGGGGTGTGTTCTTCTTCTCCCTGTATGATGCTGACCAATGATAAGCAGGCAGCTGCTAAACGCATACAGAAAGTTAGACCAGGAGATCAGGGTTGTGTTACTACATCTCACACAGTGAGACCCCTGTTCTAAGCTATGATGGGGGGGTGTTCTCCCTGTATGATGTTGACCAATCATAAGCAGGCAGCTACTAAACACATGCAGGGAGTTAGACCAGAAGATGAGGGATGTATCATTACATCTCACACACTAAGACACCTGTTCTAGGCTACAGTGGGGGTGTGTTCTTCTTCTCCCTGTATAATGCTTACCAATCATAAGCAGGCAGCTACTAAACACATGCAGGAAGTTAGACCAGAAGATGAGGGATGTATCATTACATCTCCCACACTGAGACACCTGCTCTAAGCTATGGTGGAGGTGTATTATTCCTCTCCCTGTATGATGCTGACTAATCATAAGCAGGAAGCAGCTATAATCATTTAGGAGGTTAGACAAGAAGATCAGGGCTGTATTATTACATCTTGCAAACTGAGAAACCTGCTCAGAGCTATGGTGGGGGTGTGTTCTTTTTCACCCTGTATGATACTGACCAATCATAAGCAGGAGGCAGCTAAACTCATACAGGAGGTTTGACCGGGAGATCAGGGCTGTATCATTACATCTCCCACACTCAGACACCTGCTCTAAGCTATGATGGGGGCGTGTTGTTCTTCTCCCTGTATGATGCAGACTAATCATTAGCAGGCAAAAGCTAAACTCATAATGGAGGTTGGATCAGGAGATCAGGGCTGTATTATTACATCTCACACACTGAAAAACCTGCTCAGAGCTATGGTGGGGGAGTGTTCTTTTTCACCCTGAATGATATTGACCAATCATAAGCAGTCAGCAGCTAAACTCATACATGAGGTTGGACCAGGAGGATCAGTGTTGTATCATCACATTTCTCATACTGAGAAACCTGCTCTAAGCTATGATGGGGGTGTGTTGTTCTTCTCCCTTTATGATATTGACCAATCATAAGCACACAGCAACTAAACTCACGCAGGATAGATAGGGAGATCAGGGATGTATCGATACATCTCACAAATTGAGACACCTGCTCTAAGCTATGGTGGGGGCGTGTTCTTCTTTCTCCTACATGTTGTAGCCTGCTTATGATTGGTCAGGATCATACAGGGAGAAGAAGTACACGCCTCCAGTGAAAACTCTCTGATAACAACCACTTGGACTTAGCAAAAATTAACTAATTAGATGCCAAATTGCTAATATCTCCACAACGGAGTGGTGAAGTGAAGGGAAAAAAAAAAAAGTTTGATTCCGCTCTGTAGTAACAAAGTCATTGAGCACCCAGTGTAACAGAGAACTTTAATACTGTTTTCCCCTCTGGCATAATATTCCTGCAACAATACCAGCCGATTACTGGTGATCACTGGCACAAACAAGGCAGTTATTACGAGTGGACCATCCCATTAGAAAAGATATACATTATGGCTTTCTGCTAATAACAGCACCACCCTTGTCTACAGGTTGAGCATAGTATTACAGCTCAACTTGACTCAATGCAAACAGGCTGAGCTGCAATGCCAGGCACAGCCTATGGACTAGGCGTGGCGCTATTTCAGGACTCAAATATGGAAATAACTAAAAATTGGAAGCCGTCACACTCACCAGTAGCTGTTCTTGGTTTTCTTCGGCATCCTGGTCAGTGGGGGATCCAGGCACCCCAAGTGATAGTGCAGCTTGCATGTGTCACACAGCAGAAGTAGATGCTGGTCATGGTTCTTTTTACATATTCCACAACTAGGAAAGGAAAAAAAAAAAAAAAAAAGAAACGAGAAACACGTCAATCACGGACGTCTGCCCTGCGGCCACAAGAAAAAATTATCACAACGCTGGGCTTGCAGAGCCCCCAACAAAACACGTGTCCTGCTGCTCCGATTTAAAACATTAACAACCTTTTCCAGGGGAAAATGAAATTGCAATGCTAATCAAAAAGTGGATAACAATTACCTGTAGACCGGCGGCAACGGCAGCATCTTCAGCGCGCCCCCCTCTCTCTTACTGGGCCTTCGCTCTTTCGGAGCCCGGAGGATTGCAGGGAGATTCAGTTTCTGATTCATAAAAAAGCAATGATTTATACACACAAATTAAAAAAATATAAAGGAAATCAATGACAGGGTTAATTTAACCCCGCCTTAACTAACACTCTCTGATAGATGATACAAAATGCTTACTAAATAGGTTAACTGGAACCAAGAAGGTTAAAGGGAACCCGTCACCCCCTTTCCCAGGGCATTTCATACTGTTCCCACCAGGTTGCATATGATGTAATTTGGGTTCCAGTAACCCCTGTATGTGCCCAGAGTGACCCCACATACCCGTGATATGAAGTTATATTCTGTGCACAGCTGGCCTCCCATTGAGTCACGGAGGTAGCTATTTGGGTCATGGTGGGGAAACATCTCACCGCCCCTCCGGCTTCTAATCCCGCCCTGCATCGTTCAAATCTGACGCCCCTCCTCTGGCCGATGCATGAGTGACAGCAGCACTAGCGCCGACGCAATAGTGCGGGTGTCAGCGGGCCATAGAACAATGCTGAAGTCTCGCGAGACTTCACTAATCTCGCGAGACTTCGGTACTGACAGCGTCACCTGCGCCTGCGGGTGTCCGTGCATATTGGGGGGATGCCGGGATTTGCCGGGGGGGGGGGGGGGGTGCCGCACTGTCAGCGGCTGTTCTAGACACAAAGTTGCAGAGCCCGGACGAGATCCAGGGTGTGCAGCGCCCTCTCAATGCGGTGCACCGGAGCTGGGCAGAAGGATGGCAGGACAATATCCTCATTCAAATGGAAAGAGGAAACCGCCTTGGGAAGAAAGGACGGCGTCGTCCGCAGCACCACATTATCCTGATGAAAAGTAAGGAAAGATGCCTTGCAGGATAGCGCCGCCAAGTCAGAAACCCTTCGAATGGAGGTGATCGCCACAAGAAACACCACCTTCTGAGAAAGAAGACGCAAGGAGATCTCTTGGAGAGCTCGAAAGGTGGCTTCTGAAGCACGTCCAGGACCAGATCCAAGTCCCAGGCTTCCAAAGGCCTCTTATACTGTGGAACAATACGTGACACACCCTGCAAAAAAGTACAAACCTGGGGTTTCGTGGCCAATCTGCGTTGAAAAAGCACAGATAGGGCAGAGACCTGACCCCTAAGAGATCCAAGGGAAAGCCCCTTGTCCAACCCAGCGTGCAGGAAACCCAGAGCCACAGGAAGGCAAAAATGCAAGGGTGGGAGACCTCCCGAGTCCCACCAGACAAAAAAGGCCTTCCAAGTCCGGTGATAAATACGAGCAGAAGCGGGTTTTCTCGCGCAAGCCATAGAGCGCGCAACCTCCTCTGAAAAACCCGCCTGAGTCAAAAGTCAGGTCTCAAGGGCCAGAGCATCAAACAAAGCACCCCTGAGTTCTGGTGATGAAATGGGCCCTGGGAGAGAAGATCCGGCCGGTCCGGCAGCTACCACGGAACGTCTGCGGCGAGTTGTACGAGATCAGGGTACCACGATCTCCTGGGCCAGTCTGGGGCCACCAGAAGTACTGGAACGTGTTCTGTTCTGACTTTCTGCACCACCCTGGGAAAGAGAGCCAGAGGCGGAAAGACGTACGGGAGACGAAACTGCGTTCAGTCCTGGACTAGAGCGTCTGAACCCAGAGCACGGGGATCTCGGGAGCGAGCAAAGAAGGTGGGAACCTGCGTGTTCTTCCGTGATGCCATGAGATCCACATCCGGGTTCCCGAACCGATCGCAGATCTGATTGAAGACATCCGGATGGAGAGTCCATTCTCTGACGACTGAGAAAGTCCGCCGCCCAATTCTCGATCCCCGGAATATGGACTGCCGACAGAACCGCCCCCGAAGATTCGGCCCCATGGAGAATCGGCTCCACTTCCCGCATTGCTAACCTGCTGCGTGTTCCGCCCTGATGACTGACATAAGCCACCGCCGTGGCATTGTCCGACTGAATACAAATGTGGCGGCCCTTCAGGAGATGACGGAAACTCTGTAGCACCAAGGAAGTGGGCCGAATCTCCAGGAGATGGATGGGTAGAGAAGACTCCTCCGGGGTCCACTGACCCTGGGCCGTGTGATGACAAAACACCGCTCCCCAGCCGAGGAGACTGGCGTCGGTGGACAACACGTCCCATTGGACTGGCAGAAACGACCTCCCTAAGGAGAGGGACGACGGAATCAGCCAGCAGCGGAGAGAAAGCCCCGTCGCCCGCCGTTGGTCGGAAAACCCAGTGAAGAGTGAACGGACTGCAAATCCAGGCTGCCAGGAGATCCGACTACAATGGACGAGAGATGCCAATGAGCAAAAGGCACTGCCTCCATTGTCGACACCATTTTCCCAAGACCCGCATCGCAATCGAACGGAATGTGGAACAGGGCGCAGGAGTAAACGAATTGCACAGTGCGGAGACTGAGCCTTGTCCTGAGGAAGAAGGAACAGTCTCCGAGACGTGTCCAGGATCATTTCCAGGAATTAAACCCTGCGGCTCGGGACCGGAGAAGACTTTGGAGATTGAGAATCCATCCCAGACGCGAGAGAGAGTGTCCATCGTGACGCGGACACTGTCCTCGCAGTCCCTGAAAGACCGACCCTTGATTAACAGGACGTCCAAGTACGGAAAAACCAACACCCCCCAGACGTGTAACACGGCCATGACCGCCGCCATGACCTTGGTGAAAACTTGCGGGGCAGTTGCCAATCCGAACGGAAGAGCAACAAACTGGTAATGATCCTCGCCCACAGCGAAGCACAAGAACGTTGGTGAGACTTAGCTATCGGAATATGCAAGTAAGCGTCCTTGATATTGATGGAAGCGAGGAACTCCCCCTGCAGCATGGAAGCGATGACGGAACACAGGGATTCCATCTGAAAATGTTGAACTCGGACAAATCTGTTCAGATGTTTCAAATCCAAAACAGGACGAGATGATCAGTCTTTCTTCGGCACGATAAACAGATTCGAGTAGAATCCGTGAAATCGCTCACGCTGAGGAACCGGAACGACGACTCCCGCCCGCTGAAGGGAGTCGACGGCCCGAAAAAAGGCGTCCTCCTTGTCCGGCGAGCCCGGCGGATGAGAAAGAAAGAACCTCCTAAGAGGAAGAGTGTGAAACTCGATACTGTATCCGAAAGACACCAAGTCCCGGACCCACTGATCGTCTGTAGCAGCGAGCCAGACATGCTGAAAGCAGGAAAGTCGGCCACCCACCCGGGAAAAGTCTTCCGGAGAGGCCGAGTCATGAAGAGGCAAAGCTCCGCGGTCCAGAGTCCTTAGACTTGGACTGCCTGTTTCGGGGCTGCCAGCTGGAACCCAACTTACTGGGAGGTTGAGCATCTCTGTCCGCACGCGGCGCACAGGCCGACTGGACTGGACGAGAGATGGACCACCCAGATAAGTTCCGAAAGGACCCCAGAAGAACTTACGCTTGGGCTTTTGCTGAGGAAGCGCGGTACTTTTATCCCTGATGCATCAGAGATCAGCTTATCCAGTTTTTCACCAAATAGACGCCCACCCAAATAAGGCATGCCGGTGAGCGACCTCTTTGAAGCCGAATTTGCCTTCCATTCTCGAAGCCAGACGAATGGCGATGGCATTGGAAGCTGCCGCGGTACAATTAGCTGCATCAATAGAAGCGTGCACTAAGAATTCTCCAGCGATAGACATCAGAGCAGCCAGATCCAACAATTCTGGATCCGCACCACTGTGACGCAACGCGGAGTGTAAATCACCCGCCCAGGTCACAATGGCCTTAGCCACCCACATGGAGGCAAAGGAAGGAAACAGCGACGACCCCGAAGCCTCGAACACTGATCTGGACAATTGTTCCAACTGACGGTCCGTGGAATCCTTGATAGACACACTATCAGGAAGCGAAAGAAGAGTCCTAGACGCCAGATGGGACACTGGAGGATCCACCTAAAGCCTCAATCGCTTTACTATTACCAAACCGTTTATCCGGCTGCGACCAATGTTTCTGCAGAACTTCCTGAATCTCAGGATGATCAGAGAACACCCTCTGAGGTCTCTTGGGCCTCTTGAAAGATATCACGTGGTCGGATGAAACGACCGGAGCCGGGTCAGCCACTGACAACGCTTGATTCACAGCTGAAACCAGGTCATCCACCATGGCAAGGGTATCCGAGGAAGCGGATCCAAGTGAATCACCCAGATCCACCTCCACATCCGCATCACAGAGCTCGCCAGATGAGCGTGATTCACGAGACCTACTCCGTGCAGGAGAAGCCTGAGAACCCCAAGATGGGGCCAAGGGAGACCCCCTGCGGAGCCTCTTCCTACCAGACGCATGGAAGGAAGAAGGAGAACAAGCTCGCGTCTCCTCCTGGTCGGAACCATCATCCGGTGAGCCTGGCTGGTCCTACGCGCTGGACGAAGGACTGGCCTGCACCACCCGGATCAGCATCTCAGATAGCTGCTGGATGGATTGGCTTACAGACTGCGACAACGCAACCATCCATTTCGGCGGAGCGGGGACGCTAGCAGCCACCACCTCACCAGCGGGTGCCTGCTCAGAGAGAGGCACAGGTCTGACAAAGCGGGGTAGAGCAACCACATGGCAATTCAGTCTTGCACACAGTGCAAAAAGCCTTTGGTGCTCTCTTGCTCTTTTTGTCCGACATCCTCCCTGCTATATACAGAGGAATATACTGCTAAGTGGCAGCAGACAGACACAGCTGCAGCAAGCAGAAAGACACAAGTCACTGCTGAGCTACACAGACAAAAACACAGCCTAGGGCAGCAGCAGGCTATAAAAGCATAGCGCTGCCCCTCCTGTGTCCCCTCTCAGAGCTCCAGCCGTGCTGCACTGAAGATGGTAGAGGCTGCCTGGGGTGGGAAACACGAGGCCACGCCCCCCCCAGCTATGCCCAGGGAATGCTGCACTCAATTTGAGGATGGGCCAGCCCAGGGGCGTTCCCGGCTGCGCCACATCATCACTATGGGCGGGGAAGGCATACAGGCCTAAAAGCCGGGGCCTAAATTGATACTCCAGGCCGCCGAAGGGGGAAAGCGGCGCGGAGCGCACCGCTGAAAGCAGAGCAGGGTAGGAACCACCAGGGGGACCCCAGAGGACAGCGCAGCTCCTGCCTGATGACGGCTCCCCACCCTGGAGCCCAAAAGGGACAGGGGCACAGACCTCCATCCCAGAGCAGCTCCATCTTCAATGCTGCTGCGGCCAGAGGGCCAGGGAGGATCTCCTACAACCCAGAGCCCCAACTGAGGGGACTGAGGAGGGATGGTGCAGCGGTCTGAAGGAACTAAAAGATGAAAAAAAAAACAAACAGTGTCTACCTCCTTAGACACTAAGCAAAAAAACTGCCAGGATTGTGCCAGTCAGGGGGTTATATACTGCAGGGAGGAGCCACTATGCTTCTTTTTTTATTTGCCTAGTGTCATCTCCTAGAGGCAGAATAGCATAACCCATCGTCCTGTGTCCCCCAATGAGGCAACAGAGAAAAAGAGAATTTTGTTTACGTACCGTAAATTCTTTTTTCTTTAATCATCAATGGGAGACCCAGACAATGGGGTTTAGGGCACTGCCCTCCGGAGGTCACACTAGGTACTACAAGTTTGTAGACACCGCCTCCTCCGCTTATAAACCCCTACCGCAGGGAACATCCTCAGTTTGGTCTACAAGCTGCGAGGAGGAAATAAACCACACCCGAAACATCGGGAAGAATGCCGTACATAAAACGGCTCAACAACCCGGCAACCACTGTCTCAACAGAGAACAGAGCAAATGCAAAACATGCAAAGGAACAACTGGGTGGGTGCTGGGTCTCCCATTGATGATTAAAGAAAAAAGAATTTACGGTACGTAAACAAAATTCTCTTTTTTCTGGTCATCATAATGGGAGACCCAGACAATGGGGATGTCCTAAAGCAATACCCCAGGGCGGGAAGAGTTCCTCAACAAGACGGAAAACACATGGTTCCCTTTAAAGGTGGGCAACCGCCGCCTGGAGAACCCGCCTGCCCAAACTCGCATCCGCAGAGGCATGGGCATGCACCATATAGTGCTTAGAAAAAGTGTGCAGGCTGGACCAAGTGGCCGCCTGACACACCTGTAGAGCAGACGCTCTATGTCGCAAGGCCCAGGAGGCACCTACAGCTCTAGTAGAGTGTGCCTTCAAACCCACCGGGAGAGGCAAACCAGAAGCCCGGTAAGCCTCCTGAATGGGAGCCTTGATCCATCTGGCCAAGGTCGACTTCGAAGCCGCGGACCCCTTACAGCGACCCATCGTGAGGACAAATAAGGAATCCGAACTCCTAAAGGAGGCGGTCCTGGACACATAAATGCGTACAGCCCTCACGAGATCCAGAGTATGGAGGTCGCGCTCAACCTGATGAACGGGAGCGGGACAAAATGATGGGAGAACAATCTCCTGGTTTAGGTGAAACGTTGAAACCACCTTCGGCAAGAATTCTGGCCGTGGGCGCAACACCACCTTGTCTTGGTGAACCACCAGAAAGGGTGACTTGCACGAAAGTGCAGCCAATTCTGAGACCCTTCTCAGGGATGTAATTGCCACCAGAAAGACCACTTTCTGGGACAGACGAGAGAGAGAGATGTCTCTCAGTGGTTCAAACGGCGGTTTCTGCAGAGCCGCCAGGACCATGTTGAGGTCCCAAGGGTCCAAAGGTCGCCTGTAAGGCGGAACCACCCGAGCTACCCCCTGCAGAAATTGGCGGACCTTCGGTAGGAGCGCCAAGCGCCTGTCAAACAGCACTGAAAGTGCTGACACTTGACCTTTCAGAGAGCCAAGGGATAACCCCAACTCCAACCCCGACTGTAGGAAAGCCAACAATGTCGGAATGGACAATGGCCACGGTGAGCGTCCACCAGAGGCACACCAGGAGAAAAAGATTTTCCACGTTCTGTGGTATATCTTCCTGGAGACAGGTCTCCTAGCCCTATTCATAGTGGCAACCACTGTAGGAGAGAATCCTCTGGACGTCAGCAGCCAGGCCTCAAGAGCCATGCAGTCAATCTGAGGGCCCTGGAATTGAGGTGGAAGAATGGGCCTTGCGCGAGTAGATCTGCGCGTTCTGGAAGAGCCCACCGGTGTCCGCCTGACAGTTGCCACAGGTCCGGGTACCAGGACCTCCTGGGCCAATCTGGAGCCACTAGAATGGCTACCCTGCATTCCATCCTGATTTTCCACAGGACCCTGGGAATCAGAGCCAGAGGCGGGAACACATATGGCAGCTGGAAGCTGGACCAACTCAGGATCAGGGCATCCGCCCCCAGAGACTGAGGATCCCACGATCTTGCCATGTATTGGGGCACCTGATGATTCAGCCGTGAGGCCATCAGATCCACGTCCGGAGTGCCCCATCTGCCGCAGATGTCCCGGAAGACGTCTGGATGAAGAGACCACTCTCCGGCGTCCATGCCCTGTCGGCTCAGGTAGTCGGCCTCCCAGTTCTCGACCCCTGGGATGTGAACTGCGGAGATCAGGCAGCCGTTTTCCTCCACCCAGGCTAGAATGCGGTGGACTTCGGCGAGGGCCTGAGCACTTCTGGTCCCTCCCTGATGATTTATGTAGGCGACGGCCGTCGCATTGTCGGACTGCACCCGAATGGGGTGTCCTGACAGGAATTTCTGAAACGCCAGGAGCGCCAGATAGACCGCCTTGATCTCCAGCACGTTGATCTGCAATGCCGACTCCGACAGAGTCCAGAGGCCTTGAGCCCTGTGGTGCAAGAACACCGCACCCCAGCCCTTCAGACTGGCGTCTGTGGTCACCACTAACCATGACGGTTTTAGGAAGGACCGGCCTCGTGACAGGTGACGTGGCTGGAGCCACCACTGTAGGGAGTCCTTGGTCGGTTTGTGACAGTGTCACCAGCCGATTCAGCGAGATCGTCCTCTTGTCCCATCTGTGAAGAATCTCCAGCTGGAGAGGACGGAGGCGAAACTGTGCGAACGGCACCGCCTCTATCGCCGCTACCATGCGTCCCACTAGTCTCATCAATACCCGTAGGGATGAGTGTGGTGACAGGAGGACTGCTTGTACTCCTGATTGGATCGCAAGCTGTTTGACTCGTGGCAGAGACACCAGGGCTGAGGCTGTGTTGAAGTCCATGCCCAGATATGTCAAAGACTGGGTCGGAACTAGCGTTGACTTCTGAATATTGAGGAGCCAACCGAACTGTTCCAGAGACCGCATGGTCACATCCAGGCTCTCTTGACAGAGGTGTTCTGATGGAGCCCTGACCAGCAGGTCGTCTAAATAAGGAATGACGGCATGTCCCTGCATGTGCAGGAGAGCCATCATGGAAGCCATCACTTTTGTGAACACCCGCGGTGCCGAGGCTAGCCCGAATGGCAGTGCCACAAATTGAAAGTGTTCTTCCCCCACTGCGAATCGCAACCAGCGCTGATGAGCCGGTGCAATGGGTACGTGAAGGTAAGCGTCTCTGATATCTATGGACGCTAGGAAGTCCCCCTGTGACACAGCTGCGATCACGGAGCGCAGTGATTCCATACGGAACTTCCGAACCAACACGTGATGGTTGAACAGCTTCAGGTCCAGTACTGGGCGGAAGGATCCGTCCTTCTTCGGGACGATAAAGAGGTTGGAGTAAAAACCCCTGAACCTCTCTCCGGAAGGTACCGGGACCACCACTCCGTCTCTGCGGAGACCCTCCAACACCTGGTAAAAAGCCTGAGCCTTTTCTGGTGACGGGACCGACCGATGGAATCGGGATATCGGTTTTGACGTCAGCTCTATCCTGTACCCTCGCGAGATCACGTCTCGAACCCACTGATCTTGAACGTGAAGTAGCCACTTGTCCTGAAAGCGAGACAAGCGGCCCCCCACCTGTGGGGAGGCAGGATGAGAGAGCGAGTCATGTAGAGGCGGGTTTGGGGGTGGCAGCTGCCGCCCCCGCCGGCTTCTTTGGACGACTCTTCGAGCGCCACTGGGAAGCGGGCTTTCCCCCTCGGTCCGTGCGAGCGGACGGTGCTGATGACTGCGAGCTGGAACGAAAGGACCACTGTTTAGGGTTCCTTTTAACGGTATACCGTGGCTTAGGCTTATTCTGCGGTATCTTAGACTCAGCAGAATCCTTAATAAGCTTGTCCAGTTCGGTGCCAAAAAGCCTGTCACCAGCAAACGGAAGATTCTGCAAAATCTTCTTGGATGTGGCATCTGAGTCCCAAAGACGCAGCCACAACAACCTGCGGATCGCTATAGCATTGGCCGAAGCCACAGCTGAGCGAGTGGCAGTTTCCAGAGTCGCCGTCCTGGCGTAGTCCGCATAGGCCCTTGCCCTTTCGGTAAGTGCTAGGACCTCTGGACTGGATCTTGCCATGTCAGAGATACCATCCAAGCAGGTAGTAATCGCTTGTAAGGTCCAGACCGTGGCAAAATTAGGGGCAAATGAAGACCCCACAGCCTCATAGGAAGACTTGGCGAGTTGCTCGACCTGTCTATCAGTAGCATCCTTCAGTGAGGAGCTATCAGAGGCAGAGAAAAGGGAGCGTGCAGCAATCCTGGTCATGGAAGCGTCCACCTTCGGGGACTGCGACCACTCCTGTAGCACCTCCTGGGGGAAGGGGAAGCGATTGTCCTTGGTTTTACGGACAAAACGCCGCCCAGGATGTAACCTGGGAGCTCTAACCACCCTTCCAAAATTAGTGTGGTCCATGAAGGAGCCACTTGGTCTAGCCTCCGGCCGCAGCCATTGATAGACCTCCTTCGGGTGCACCGTCACCTCCTCAGGGGGTGTCACGAGACGTAAAGTCTCGTTGATAGAGGACACCAGATCCTCCACCCCGTCTGGCGGTTCCGATACAGACACAGACCCGAAGTTTGAACCCCCATCATCTTCCTCACCATCAGAGGAACGCTCCTCCTCAGAGAGAGTATGGAGCTCGGGTGAATCCTCACGACGAGCCCGCTTAAGGGGTCTCGCAGCAGAAGAGGGGGACACCCGGGGGTAACTGGATGGAGTAGCTGGGCTATCCAGTCTCCTATTAAGTGCCTCCAGGGATTGCGACATGGAGGACAGCTGAGACAGCAGAGATTCATTGATCTTATTCTGAGTCTCCCATGGTCCTGAGATCACCTGAACCTCAGGGTATAGCACCGGAGCTGCTGACTCAACAGTGCCAGTCCGGGCCTCTGGGCGTCCGCAGTTATTGCAGGACCCCTCCACCAGTGTACCATTGCATGTAGCACAGGTAATGGTGGTTACTGCCGCCTTAGCAGCACGCTTCCCGGCTGAGGACATCGCCACAGTAGGGGAAAATAAGCCAAATTGCCGACAACAAAACCGGGAATCCCGGTGGCTTACCGACCGCAGTAAAGCGGTATGAGGAAGCGGTGTGTGTGTGACCTCCGCGACGGTTTTCCGGTCTCCCCTCTGGAGTGCAGACGCACGCTGCATAAGAATCCCAACCGGGAAGTGAGGGTAAAGATGGCCGCCGACAGTGAAACTGTGGGCGGCGCCGAGAGACGCGGGAAACACACACACACGCCCAGCGATGACGTCACCGCGCGGGCTGCTTCCCATCCTCCAAGCATCCACAGCATGAGGGAGCCGGAGCCCGCAGCGCGGGAAAGAGTGTAAAAACATTATACACAGACTGCATGTACACCATCCACAGCATGAGGGGACAAACATCCGCAGCCTACGGCCTCAGCCCCTGTGACACACAGGGCGGTCAGCCAGGGTGACCCCAGCACAGGGTACACCCGCAGAACCGCGGACCCGAGGGTAACGCGCGGTCTGAGTGTTCTGAAACACATAAAGTGCCAGACACTACCCCCAGGCACGCAGGAGACACAGAGTGCCTCAGTGCCGGTCCGGTCTGTAAGCACCATTTAGGGAGGCCTCGGACGGGGGTGCAGCACCAGTCTGGTCTGTAAGCACCATTTAGGGAGGCCTCAGACTGGGCCGCTCAGCACCAGTCCGGAGTGTAAGCACCATTTAGGGAGGCCTCGGACTGGGCTGGCTCCAGTCCGGTCTGTAAGCACCATTTAGGGAGGCCTCGGACGGAGCGGAGCTGTGCAAGGCTCCCATCTCCCACTCTCCAGAGCCCCCCAGAGAGGGATGGAGAGGAGCGTAACAGCGTACCGGGAGAACACGAAAGTGTCCAGGCTCTAGGCCCTCCGGTACCTCCACCAGCGTGTGCCACTAAGGGTGAGCGGGGAGGCTGTCACCGGTCCCGATAGGACCGTATTACCTTGTCTTCAGACGCCATCACGTAAGTAGTGAGAATGCAGTGAAGTGCAAGCAAAGCGTGATCCTCCGAGCACACTAAGTTTAAAACTGAGGATGTTCCCTGCGGTAGGGGTTTATAAGCGGAGGAGGCGGTGTCTACAAACTTGTAGTACCTAGTGTGACCTCCGGAGGGCAGTGCCCTAAACCCCATTGTCTGGGTCTCCCATTATGATGACCAGAAAATTCTAATTATTGCTGTACTGATCCTCACTATTTCACGTCGCCAGCATATCCAGCTCTGCTGTTCCATGTGCCGTCCAGCCTGCCCAGCTCTGCTGTTCCATGTGCCGTCCAGCCTACCCAGCTCTGCTGTTCCATGTGCCGTCCAGCCTACCCAGCTCTGCTGTTCCATGTGCCGTCCAGCCTACCCAGCTCTGCTGTTCCATGTGTCGTCCAGCATACCCAGCTCTGCTGTTCCATGTGCCGTCCAGCCTACCCAGCTCTGCTGTTCCATGTGCCGTCCAGCCTGCCCAGCTCTGCTGTTCCATGTGCCGTCCAGCCTACCCAGCTCTGCTGTTCCATGTGCCGTCCAGCCTACCCAGCTCTGCTGTTCCATGTGTCGTCCAGCATACCCAGCTCTGCTGTTCCATGTGCCGTCCAGCCTACCCAGCTCTGCTGTTCCATGTGCCGTCCAGCCTACCCAGCTCTGCTGTTCCATGTGCCGTCCAGCCTACCCAGCTCTGCTGTTCCATGTGCCGTCCAGCCTACCCAGCTCGGCTGTTCCATGTGCCGTCCAGCCTACCCAGCTCTGCTGTTCCATGTGCCGTCCAGCCTACCCAGCTCTGCTGTTCCATGTGCCGTCCAGCCTACCCAGCTCTGCTGTTCCATGTGCCGTCCAGCCTACCCAGCTCTGCTGTTCCATGTGCCGTCCAGCCTACCCAGCTCTGCTGTTCCATGTGCCGTCCAGCCTATCCAAGACTGCTATTCCACATGACACTCAGCATATCCAGCTCTACTGATCTTTGCTGTTCCATGTGTCGTCCGTCCTATCAAAGCTTCCGGTCTGTGCCCCTCACCTACAGCTTAGTAAATCCATCTCACTAGCTGAAAAATAACAACCTCTACATAGTAATACTGTATTATCAAGGTTTCTAGTAGCAAAATAGAACTGTCAATAACGTGACCATCCTGCAATGATAGTTAGATGGCTCTGCTCATCTAACCCAATCTGTACAGCAAAGCAGAATCCAGAAAAAGGAAGACTTCAGGATATTGTGAATGGTATTGGCCAGTGTAAAAAACACTTGCAATATATTAAAGAGTATATAGTCATGTAAAAAAAATTAAAAATTAAATAATAATAAAATAAAATAATAATAATAATAATAATAATAATAATATGCTGCTTTCTAAGAGCTAACAACAATTTCCTTCTGATGTGAAAGATACCTTATCGAAAAGACAGGAATGAAGCAAAAAATAAAACTAAATCCTGATTTGGCCCAGAAATGAGCCCGGAGTGGCTCTCCAGCTTGGCTGACAAAAGAATAGTGAAGCCGTTTCTTGTGCGCGGCGTCCGCGCTCCATCAGTGCTCTATAGGTTAATTAGAAACATTATCTTATTGGACCAAACTCTCTACAAAGCCGACGAGATTCTCTTTGGGTTTGCACTAATCTGTTGTATGCGGGCTTCTCAGACAGCAGCCATCTATCAAAGTCATTTCTCGAGGGCCCCGTGGGTTTACATCTGTTCAACCAACTGGAAAAAAAATGTCATGCAAGCTGTGTAAATGAATTCTGCTCCTGCCACTATCATTACAGACACGCACACATGCAGGCGTCTTGTGCAGGGACAAAAGACACTTTCATGTGAATGTATATGCCGATACCCGTCAGGATACAAACAGCCGCATTTAAAGGGGAAGTAAAAAAGCAACGATAGTTTTATTTTTTTTATAACTGCACTTTTGCTACCTCTGTGTAGGTAATCCTCAATCCTAATTCCCAGCTCTCGACCTTCAGATTATTCTTCTATGCTCTGCTATAAATCTCATGATGTATTGATGCAGCATCACATGACCAGAGATCTAGTACCATTTCTACCAGCTGTGGTAACAGGTGTCATTATCCTCTTCTATATCAGTACAGAGTAAGGAAGGGGCACAGAACTGTGATCTTCTACATTACAACTGCCTTATGGGCACTGTGCAGTCCTCATCATTATCTGTGATAGGAGTTTCTATCTCAACTGTGCATGTCTGACGGGCATTGTGCAGTCATCATCATTATTTGTGATAGCTGTTTCTATCTCAACTGTGCATGTCTGACGGGCACTGTGCAGTCATCATCATTGTTTGTGATAGGAGTTTCTATCTCAACTGTGCATGTGTGACGGGCATTGTGCAGTCCTCATCATTATCTGTGACAGGAGTTTCTATCTCAACTGTGCATGTCTGACTGTGCAGTCCTCATCATTATTTGTGATAGGTGTTTCTATCTAAACTGTGCAAGTTTGACAGGCACTGTGCAGTCCTCATCATTATATGTGATAGGAGTTTCTATCTAAACTGTGCATGTCTGACGGGCACTGTGCAGTCATCATCATTATCTGTGATAGGAATTTCCATCTCCCACTGTGCATAACTTAAGTGGTACAGACCATGCAATTGCATCAAACAGGAATTTATAGTGATGTCCTTCTTAGCATCTTAGTGCTCGCTCATCACTACTGACAACCCCTTTAAGCGTTATGTACTGGTTTGTGGTCATTAACCCGCTGAGAGGAGCTCAGAAGAAGACAGATAAAAAATGTATTCACTCTGCAGTCAGAGTGTCAGAGCAAACTCGCTGACGGATTCTCAGTTACCTCATTCTGCAAACATCAATAGACAATGCAACATCAAGGCTGTAAAAGGCAAAATTACTAATGAAGCCCAAATGCAAAAATGGATTTTAGCCCCAAACACATGCATTCACTTATAGATAAAAGAATCCCCAAAAATGGACAAACCCTTGAAGAGCACGTCTGTCCATATAATGCGTGCAATTCATACAATAGTGTCCTGAATGCTGTAATAGCGTAGGGGCTGTTTTAAGGGGTCTCGGGGTTATTTTGGGGAAGGAGAATGAAGGGCAAAAATGAAGCAATAAAGGAGAACTAGGCTATTAGGGGGAAAAAACATTCTCTCAGAATGTTCCTTTGTAGCCACAGTTTCCCTGTGGGGCAATATACTGGGCACATGTTCCCTCCTAAACCCCTAACCAGACGCATGAATTACTACTTTTTAGGGCCAAGATCCTCTACAGTCACCGACATCTCATCCCCTCATCTTATTACCCCACTTCTAGGTGTAGAGATCTGTCAGCAGGTTTTTGCACTGTAAGCTGAGGACAGCATGCTGCAAGAGTTAAAAAACAAAAAGCAACTGTGTTTCTCTTATCAGTGTAGGTGCTATTGTTACCTTAAACAAAAGGCTTTATTACCATGTGATTAGCATTACAGGACTAGAAAGTCACACACATGGCAGTCAGACACACCTCCTTCAGTCAATGGACAATCTATACACAGCATTAAAAATGTAAGAAAGACGGCACTCACCAGGTCAGCAGGTAACGGGATCTTTATTTCGGGAGCATACAAAGTGCAGGGAGGGGGCACCGAGGTGACGACGGGTCCGTTTCGGGCAAAGGCCCTTCTACCGGTCACGGCCGTGACCGGTAGAAGGGCCTTTGCCCGAAACGGACCCGTCGTCACCTCGGTGCCCCCTCCCTGCACTTTGTATGCTCCCGAAATAAAGATCCCGTTACCTGCTGACCTGGTGAGTGCCGTCTTTCTTACATTTTTATGACGTTTTGTTCCACTATACTGGCACCACCAGTTGCACTAGTGCTTCCCGCCTCACATGCTTATTCCACTGCCTGAGAAGGATTGCTGGTCTTAGTGGTGCCCCTTTTTCGTTTCTGTTGGATTTTTCTATACACAGCATTGTTTATAGACAGAGATCTGTCTATAGACATTGTACATACAGAGCCTGGTGTGAGCGGGGGCAGCTATCTTTATAGACATTGTACATATAGAGCCTGGTGTGGGAGGGGGCAGCTCTCTTAATATACATTGCATATACAGAGCCTGGTGTGGGCGGGTGCAGCTCTCTCTTTGTAGACATTGTACATACAGAGCCTGGTGTGGGAGGGGGCAGCTCTGTCTATAGACCTTGTACATACAGAGCCTAGTGTGGGTGGGGGCAGCTCTCTGTCTGTAGATATTGTACATACAGAGCCTGGTGTGGGCAGATTTCTGTCTGTAGATATTGTACATACAGAGCCTGGTGTGGGCGGGGCAGCTTTCTGTCTATAGACATTGTACATACAGAGACTGTTGTGGGCGGGGGCAGCTCTCTGCCTATAGCCATTGTATATACAGAGCCTGGTGTGGGCAGGGGCAGCTGTCTATAGACATTGTACATACAGAGCCTGGTGTGGGTGGGGGCAGCTGCCTATAGACATTGTACATACAGAGCCTGGTGTGGGTGGGGGCAGCTCTGTCTATAGACATTGTACATACAGAGCCTGGTGTGGGCAGGGGCAGCTCTGCCAGCTTGGTTGTTCCTATAACTAAATTCTTTGATTGTGTGAGAATGGCTGCAGCCAGTAATCTATGTGATACATCACTAGATTCAGGGTTTCTCTGCCTACATTATATTACTGTGAGATGATGCAGAAAAATCTGCTGACAGATTCCCTTTAAGACCGAGTCGATAGTTTCCCTTATTCTGAGTTGATGGATGCAAAGTATTCTTGCTGGTGACTGTAATGATCAGAAAAGCTGCTCTGTAAGGAAAAGACCGGTGGCCAAAGTAGATGTGGCCAAATTGGCACGGCCAACGGGATTTCACACCGGCTGATTAAATCAATGGAAAGGCTGAGCAGGAAAATGTCACCGCAACTATAAGTCAGAGCTTTTTTTCCCTCTTTGAAAAAAATAATCTCAGAGACCAATGTACTTTATCCAGAATAACTAAAAGTAGAGATTAAGAAAGAATATAACACAGCCTAATATATTAGATATTTATAGTAGTATTATAGTAGTTATATTCTTGTACATAGGAGCAGTATTATAGTAGTTATATTCTTGTACATAGGAGCAGTATTATAGTAGTTATATTCTTGTACATAGGAGCAGTATTATAGTAGTTATATTCTTGTACATAGGGGCAGTATTATAGTAGTTATATTCTTGTACATAGGGGCAGTATTATAGTAGTTATATTCTTGTACATAGGAGCAGTATTATAGTAGTTATATTCTTGTACATAGGGGCAGTATTATAGTAGTTATATTCTTGTACATAGGGCAGTATTATAGTAGTTATATTCTTGTACATAGGGCAGTATTATAGTAGTTATATTCTTGTACATAGGAGCAGTATTATAGTAGTTATATTCTTGTACATAGGGGCAGTATTATAGCAGTTATATTCTTGTACATAGGGGCAGTATTATAGTAGTTATATTCTTGTACATAGGGGCAGTATTATAGCAGTTATATTCTTGTACATAGGAGCAGTATTATAGTAGTTATATTCTTGTACATAGGAGCAGTATTATAGTAGTTATATTCTTGTACAAAGAGGCAGTATTATAGTAGTTATATTCTTGTACATAGGAGGAGTATTATAGTAGTTATATTCTTGTACATAGGAGCAGTATTATAGTACCGTAGATATATTCTTGTACATAGGAGCAGTATTATAGTAGTTATATTCTTGTACATAGGATCAGTATTATAGTAGTTATATTCTTGTATATAGGAGCAGTATTATAGTAGTTATATTCTTGTACAAAGAGGCAGTATTATAGTAGTTATATTCTTGTACATAGGAGCAGTATTATAGTATCGTAGTTATATTCTTGTACATAGGGCAGTATTATAGTAGTTATATTCTTGTACATAGGGGCAGTATTATAGTAGTTATATTCTTGTACATAGGAGCAGTATTATAGTAGTTATATTCTTGTACATAGGGCAGTATTATAGTAGTTATATTCTTGTACATAGGAGCAGTATTATAGTAGTTATATTCTTGTACATAGGGGCAGTATTATAGTAGTTATATTCTTGTACATAGGAGCAGTATTATAGTAGTTATATTCTTGTACATAGGAGCAGTATTATAGTAGTTATATTCTTGTATATAGGAGCAGTATTATAGTAGTTATATTCTTGTACATAGGAGCAGTATTATAGTAGTTATATTCTTGTACATAGGAGCAGTATTATAGTAGTTATATTCTTGTATATAGGGGCAGTATTATAGTAGTTATATTCTTGTATATAGGAGCAGTATTATAGTAGTTATATTCTTGTATATAGGGGCAGTATTATAGTAGTTAGACTCTTGTATATAGGAGCAGAATTATAGTAGTTATATTCTTGTACATAGGGGCAGTATTATAGTAGTTATATTCTTGTATATAGGAGCAGTATTATAGTAGTTATATTCTTGTATATAGGAGCAGTATTATAGTAGTTATATTCTTGTACATAGGAGCAGTATTATAGTAGTTATATTCTTGTACATAGGGGCAGTATTATAGTAGTTATATTCTTGTACATAGGAGCAGTATTATAGTAGTTATATTCTTGTACATAGGGGCAGTATTATAGCAGTTATATTCTTGTATATAGGGACAGTATTATAGTAGTTATATTCTTGTACATAGGGGCAGTATTATAGCAGTTATATTCTTCTACATAGGAGCAGTATTATAGTAGTTATATTCCTGTACATAGGTGCAGTATTATAGTAGTTATATTCTTGTACATAGGAGCAGTATTATAGTAGTTATATTCTTGTACATAGGAGCAGTATTATAGTAGTTATATTCTTGTATATAGGGGCAGTATTATAGTAGTTATATTCTTGTACATAGGGGCAGTATTATAGTAGTTATATTCTTGTATATAGGAGCAGTATTATAGTAGTTATATTCTTGTATATAGGAGCAGTATTATAGTAGTTATATTCTTGTACATAGGAGCAGTATTATAGTAGTTATATTCTTGTACATAGGGGCAGTATTATGGTAGCTATATTCTTGTACATAGAGGCAGTATTATAGTAGTTATATTCTTGTACATAGGAGCATTATTATAGTAGTAATATCCTTGTACATAGGGGCAGTATTATAGTAGTTATATTCTTGTACATAGGGGCAGTATTATAGTAGTTATATTCTTGTATATAGGAGCAGTATTATAGTAGTTATATTCTTGTACATAGGAGCAGTATTATAGTAGTTATATTCTTGTACATAGGAGCAGTATTATATTAGTTATATTTTTGTACAAATAAAAGACAATCGTTACAAAACTTTTTCCTGCAGTTACTTTGAGACGAGAAGATGAGATTTCATGAGAAATTGGAAGTTTTCTGCTTTATAAAACTGAAGATGACACATGGGCGTCGTGACAGAAATATAGAATCATTTTCGACAACATATCGGCCATTGGGGATGTAAGTGGCCGTGATCTCCTGTCCTGACATAGAAGGGGGCACCACGTCTGCTGCGCCGCTTGACAACTTTGTAAATAAGAATGGCAGAATTCTGAAAGACGATGGTTTGAGGTTTATTTCTACTGATTTATACTTCAAAAATATATATAATGGAATTGAGTTTTCAGGTTTTATGTTAATATTTATTCTTTGGTACACACACGTACACTGCTTAACATAGAAACTGCAACACCAAGGAGAAGTCGTGGAGTAATAGAAAATCACAGAACGGCTAGACAGGTTAATTATATTAAAATTATTAAAAAAGGAAAGAAAATGTGCTAAATAGCTCTATTCACTCAAATCATCAAGATCCTCTGCTGGCAGCTCCAGTGTAATCACTGACCAATGATGGAGACTCTGCAGCCATGGGACACAAGTCTGGATGCCCTGCAGCCATGGGACACAAGTCTGGATGCCCTGCAGCCATGGGACACAAGTCTGGATGCCCTGCAGCCATGGGACACAAGTCTGGATGCCCTGCAGCCATGGGACACAAGTCTGGATGCCCTGCAGCCATGGGACACAAGTCTGGATGCCCTGCAGCCATGGGACACAAGTCTGGATGCCCTGCAGCCATGGGACACAAGTCTGGATGCCCTGCAGCCATGGGACACAAGTCTGGATGCCCTGCAGCCATGGGACACAAGTCTGGATGCCCTGCAGCCATGGGACACAAGTCTGGATGCCCTGCAGCCATGGGACACAAGTCTGGATGCCCTGCAGCCATGGGACACAAGTCTGGATGCTCTGCAGCCATGGGACACAAGTCTGGATGCTCTGCAGCCATGGGACACAAGTCTGGATGCTCTGCAGCCATGGGACACAAGTCTGGATGCTCTGCAGCCGAGGGAGACAGGTCTGGAGGTGTTGCAGCCGAGGGAGACAGGTCTGGAGGTGTTGCAGCCGAGGAAGACCGGTCTGGAGGTGTTGCAGTCGAGGGAGACATGTCCAGAGACAATGTAGCCATAAGAGATATGTCCGTTGATGCTGCAGCCATGGTAGCAGGTTTAGGTCAATAAGATGCTTATTGTATGAGAAGGAACATGTGGTCAGGGGCTCATGTTGAAAATGAACTCCTTTTTCTGTGAGCAGTCTATATCGGCTAAATTTTCTTGCATGGCTGCAGCATCTCCAGGCTTGTATACATCAAGTACATCTGGGATGTCAGTTGTCTGTGATTACACAGGAGCTGCCAGCAGAGGATCTTGATGATTTGTCCAAGTGCATTCTGTTGGCAGAACAGTCCTCAGATGACTAATAATAACCTGATAGCAGCCGAGGTTGGAAGTGCCAGGGTTTCCTTGTATGGTGCTGAAACTCCAGACTGAAGAAATATGCCGTATATTGAGAACACCCCACAAGACATGTCATATAGTGGGAACACCACAGAGGACCCGTTGGGTATCAAGAACACACCACAAGACATGCCATATAGCAGGAACAACAGAGGACCGCTGTTCAGAACACCACAAAATGAAATATAGCGAACACCAGAGGACGCGTATAGACACACCACAAGACATGCCATATAGTGGGAACATCCCAGAGGACCCACCAGATATGAGGAACACACCACAAGACATGCCATATAGTGAGAACACCCCACAAGACATGCCATATACTGGGAACACCCCAGAGGACCTTCTAGGTATAAGGAACAAACCAGAGACATGCCATATAGTGGTAACACTCCATAGGATCCCAAGTATAACGAGAGCACCCCACAAAACCTGCCCTATAACCCTTGAAGGGCCCCACAAGGCATGCCATATAGTGGAAACAACCCAGAGGACCTGCCGGTATCAATACAGCCAA
Source organism: Allobates femoralis (assembly GCA_033576535.1). NCBI lineage: Eukaryota > Metazoa > Chordata > Amphibia > Anura > Aromobatidae > Allobates > Allobates femoralis. The sequence goes on from JARQOC010000005.1 coordinate 557,513,124, forward strand.
TAAGACATGCCATCATAAAGTGGGAATACCCCAGAGGACCCCCATGTAAAAGGAACACACCAGAAGACCTGCTATATAATAGGAACAACCCAGAGAATACCAAGTTTAATGTGAGAGCCCCAGAAAACCTGCCATATACCGGGAAGACCGCACAAGACATGCCATATAGTGGAGACATTAATGAGGACCATTCCTTGGGAACACCCTACTAGACATACCATCTAGTGCAAATACCTCAGAGGATGCCTTGTGTACCAGGAACCCCCTACAAGACATGCCATGTAAAAGGAACACCCCACAAGATCTACCATGCGCAAGGAACATCCCAAAAGATAGCTATATGCCGGGAACACCCCATAAAACTTGACGTATTCTGCAAATACGCCACAAGACATGCCGTTTACGGTGAACACCCCATAAGACTCGCAGTATAGTAGGAAACACCCAAAGACCCAGGTGTACAGGAAATACCTCACAGGATCTATTATATTCTGGGAACACCCCACAAGCCCACTGTATTCTGCAAATACCACAAAAGAACCGTGATATACAGCGAATGCCCGACGAGATCCACCATATACCAGGAACACCTTTTCTATAGGCAACATAACATTTTCAGAGAAAAATAAAGCCTGTTGTATATAAAACAAGACTACCTGTCCGGCCACTTTACACATCATCACCCAGAGATTCTGGCCCTCGCTCCGCAGGTCGCTGCCACGTTCTCAAGTCATCCAGAGATTCACAGAGCTACAAATAAGAACAATCATCGTATCACTCCAGAGTCGCCATATCAATAAATTATGTTCTATCGCCAGGTCAACCTGCATAGAAAAAAGGGCAGTCTTCATGAGATCACCCCACAAAGTACCCGAGTGCTATAGGGGGACAGATGAGTGCACACATTTATTACTTCAGCACTCAGCAACTCGGTCATTGTGATGAAGCCTGAGGCTGCGAAGAAAGTGGAATCATGAAGAGCAAGACTGATGGCTCAGATATCCTACATGTATGGAGAGAACATGACTACCACCCATCAAAGGCATCAGCTTCCAATGGAGGAGGGTTACAGTGGGCAATACTAACCTGGGGTGTACATACTTTTGTAATTTAAAGTTTAAATCTGCATCACTTTCCACCATATCCATCACTTATCCATCATTTATCAATGGCATGGATGCATCTGAAATTATGCCTCTCACATTCCTCTATCAATCCATCTCTCTCCCATCCATTTCTATATATGATCTCATCAACACTATGTGACCTCAACCCAAGTGACAAGTCACCAATTGACCCAAGCCATCCCAACCTGCCATCATCAAGCTCACCCATGCATCCGAGCCCAACCCATGCATCCGAGCCCAACCCATGCATCCGAGCCCAACCCATCATCCGAGCCCAACCCATCCATCCGAGCCCAACCCATCCATACCCGATCGCCCAACCCATCCATCCGAACCCAACCCATCCATCCGAAACCCAACCCATCCATCCGAGCCCAACCCATCCCTCCGAACCAACCCATCCCTCCGACCCAACCCATCCTCCGAACTCAACCCATCCCTCCGAACTCAACCCATCCCTCCGAACTCAACCCATCCATCCGAACTCAACCCATCCTCCGAACTCAACCCATCCATCCGAACTCAACCCATCCCTCCGAACTCAACCCATCCCTCCGAACTCAACCCATCCCTCCGAACTCAACCCATCCCATCCGAACTCAACCCATCCCTCCGAACTCAACCCATCCTCACTCAACCCATCCTCCGAACTCAACCCATCCCATCCGAACTCAACCCACCCATCCGAACTCAACCCACCCATCCGAACTCAACCCACCATCCGAACTCAACCCACCATCCGAACTCAACCCATCCATCCGAACTCAACCCATCCATCCGAACTCAACCCATCCATCCGAACTCAACCCATCCATCCGAACTCAACCCATCCATCCGAACTCAACCCATCCATCCGAACTCAACCATTCATGTGAGCTTAACCCACTCTTGTGAAGTCAACCCAGCCATCTGACCTCAACGACTTCATCTAAACTCAACCCAACCATCTCTACAAATTAATCTGATCAGGACTTAACCATATATTTCATTGTTCTTCACAGATTGGTCCATCTATTGGAGATCTATATTTTTATCTCTGTATATTGAATATTGATCGCAATCCAAGTTGTGTCCATCCATCTGTGTCTGTATTTATCTATCTGTCTATCCCTCTAGCACTGTCACACATCTACTCCTCTCATATCTCTAATACACAAATATTTAGGACGTCTCTCATATAAATCTATCACATGTCTCTGATCACGAACGTCACCGTCCTCTCGGACCCTTTTATAAACGTATCATTTCATTTCTATCTAAAAAGAAAACTGAGAGATACAGAAGTAATATCGGGACTGCACGGACTGTGAGTTATCAATGGTCTGTTTTACTGGCGGACACCCCGGAGTCTGAGGCTTGTCATTGTAAAGCCGCTGATAAAGCAGATTTCAAAGGGATAACACAAAATAATCCTTCAAAGCAGAAACACATAAATCATGGCTGGCCGGCACATCTCTGCATTAATATTCTGGGCAGCGAGCGTCGCAGCACTGAGGAGACACACTACAAACCTTGTTATACTCGATGTGCAGCTTCTCCTGCTCGTTTTCTAATTTGTCCTTTATGTTCTTTTGCTCGGACATATTTTCCTGCAACTGCATCATCCGCATGTTCCTCTCTGATCAACAAAAGAGAGAAAAATCACAAAATACAACTATTGTGGGCGGGGATGCCCTGTGATTGACAGGTCTTGTCCTGTGCACATGGTCTGCAGCACGGGCATTATCTTCTCTGCGTGCATAGCCCAGCAGCATCCAGGTAATGTATCGTGGGAAATAGCAAACTTAGGAAAGGATGGCTGCTCTTATTATGGGAAAGGTAGGTTTGCGAATATGAGGTTTTATAGCATTGCAACAACAATACTAAAATATACACCAGACACTGAGGGTCATGAGTGGAACAAGCAAGCGAGCAAAAGGAAAAGAGAGCAAATGAGGGAGAAAGGGAGGAAGCGAGCAAGGAGGAGAAAGTGAGCGAGGGGAAAAAGGGGACCAAGCGAGCAAGTGTAACAAGGAGGAGCAAGTGAGCGAGGGGAAGCAGGACGAACAAGCAAACAAGGGTAACAAGGAGGAGCAAGCAAGCAAGGGTAACAAAAATAAGCAAGTGAGCGAGGGGAACAAAGAAGAGCAAATGAGTGAGGGGAACAAAGTAAAGCAAACGAGCGAGGGGAACAAATAAGAGCAAGCAAGCAAGAGCAAAAAGGAGGAGCAAGCGAGCAAAGTGAACTAGGAGGAGTAAGCGAGTGACGGGGGAAAAGAGGGAGTAAGTGGGCGACAGGGGAACATGGAGGAGATAGTGATTATAGGGAACAAGGGAAGCAAGCAAGTGAGGGAAACACGGAGGAGCAAGCAAGCAAACAAGTGAGGGGAACAAGGAGGAGCAATTGATTGAAAAAGGAAAAAGGAAGAGTAAGCGAATGAGGCAAAAAAGGAAGAGCAAGCAAGCGAGGAGAACAAGGGGGAGTAAGCAAGCAAAGGAAACAAAGGGTATCAAATAAGTGAGGGAAACCAGGAGGAGGAAGCGTTCAAGGGGATAAAGAGGGGAATAAAAAGGAGCAACTGCACGAGGGGAACAAGGAGGAGCAAGTGAGCAATGGGAACAAGGAGGAGCGAGCAAGCGAGCGAGGGTAACAAGGAGGAGCAAGTGAGCGAGGGTAACAAGGAGGAGCAAGCTAGCGAGGGGAACAAGGAGGAGCAAGCTAGCGAGGGGAACAAGGAGGAGCAAGCTAGCGAGGGGAACAAGGAGAAGCAAGCTAGCGAGGGGAACAAGGAGAAGCAAGCTAGCGAGGGGAACAAGGAGAAGCAAGAGAGTGAGGGGAACAAGGAGAAGCAGGTGATTGAGGGTAACAAGGAGGAGCATGTGAGAAAGGGAAATAAGGAGGAGCAAGTGAGTGAGGGGAACAAGGAGGAGCAAGCGATTGAAAGGAAAAAGGAGGAGCAAGTGAGCGAGGAGAACAAGGGGATAAAGAGTGAGGGGAACAATCGAGTGAGGGGAAAAAGGAGGAGCAAAAGAGAGAGGGGGACAAGGGAGCAAGAGAGCGAAGAGGGCAAAAGAGGAAACGAACGAGGGAGACAAGGGCTCAAAATAATCTAAATTGTACCCAGGTAGTAGTTGACAAAGTCGGCAGTGAGCGCGGGCTGCTTGTGCTTCCTTCTGCCGTCCACACTGGAGCTGGTGTCTGAATTGTCCACTGGGAAGATGTCTGTGCTGATCCCCATCAGCTCGGCTTTGCGCATGAGTTTCCGTATGGCGGAGGCGCTACTGGTGAGCGGTCGCGGCAGCTTCTCTCTCGGGACCCATGCTTGAGGTCTGGTATTACGAGCCAGCTCTGACTTCACCCTGTACTGCTGTAGTCTGGTGGAGATACGAGCCTGAAGAGATACAGAAACGGTTCCCTAAGAAACCATCAGCGTATTATAGGCAGAAATACACAAGGGTCTGTAATGGGATGATGACTACAACACATAAGAAAACAAGTGGTAATATAATACAGGATGTAACTGCGGATCAGTACAGGATCAGTAATGTAACGTATGTACACAGTGACTCCACCAGCAGAATAGTGAGTGCAGCTCTGGAATATAATACAGGAGGTAACTCAGGATCAGTAATGTAATGTATGTACACAGTGACTCCACCAGCAGAATAGTGAGTGCAGCTCTGGAGTATAATACAAGATATAACTCAGGATCAGTAATGTAATGTATGTACATAGTGACTGCACCAGCAGAATAGTGAGTGCAGCTGTGGAGTATAATACAGGAGGTAACTCAGGATCAGTAATGTAATGTATGTACACAGTGACTGCACCAGCAGAATAGTGAGTGCAGCTCTGGAGTATAATACAGAAGGTAACTCAGGATCAGTAATGTAATGTATGTACACAGTGACTGCACCAGCAGAATAGTGAGTGCAGCTCTGGAGTATAATACAGGAGGTAACTCAGGATCAGTAATGTAATGTATGTACACAGTGACTGCACCAGCAGAATAGTGAGTGCAGCTCTGGAGTATAATACAGGAGGTAACTCAGGATCAGTAATGTAATGTATGTACACGTGACTGCACCAGCAGAATAGTGAGTGCAGCTCTGGAGTATAATACGGGAGGTAACTCAGGATCAGTAATGTAATGTATGTACACAGTGACTGCACCAGCAGAATAGTGAGTGCAGCTCTGGAGTATAATACAGGGTAACTCAGGATCAGTAATGTAATGTATGTATACAGTGACTGCACCAGCAGAATAGTGAGTGCAGCTCTGGAGTAAATACAGGAGGTAACTCAGGATCAGTAATGTAATGTATGTATACAGTGACTGCACCAGCAGAATAGTGAGTGCAGCTCTGAGTATAATACAGGAGGTAACTCAGGATCAGTAATGTAATGTATGTACACAGACTGCTCCAGCAGAATAGTGAGTGCAGCTCTGGAATATAATACAGGAGGTAACTCAGGATCAGTAATGTAATGTATGTACACAGTGACTGCACCAGCAGAATAGTGAGTGCAGCTCTGGAGTATAATACAGGAGGTAACTCAGGATCAGTAATGTAATGTATGTACACAGTGACTGCACCAGCAGAATAGTGAGTGCAGTTCTGGAGTATAACACAGGAGTAACTCAGGATCAGTAATGTAATGTATGTATACAGTGACTGCACCAGCAGAATAGTGAGTGCAGCTCTGGAGTATAATACAGGAGGTAACTCAGGATCAGTAATGTAATGTATGTATACAGTGACTGCACCAGCAGAATAGTGAGTGCAGCTCTGGAATATAATACAGGAGGTAACTTAGGATCAGTAATGTAATGTATGTACATAGTGACTGCACCAGCAGAATAGTGAGTGCAGCTCTGGAGTATAATACAGGAGGTAACTCAGGATCAGTAATATAATGTATGTACACAGTGACTGCACCAGCAGAATAGTGAGTGCAGCTCTGGAGTATAATACAGGAGGTAACTCACGATCAGTAATGAACATGTCACGGCATCATATGATTAGATTGACATTCAGGGGTTTAATGAAGCCTCTGTGATCAAACATAACACGTCCCCAGTGAAGTGAGTGACCTTCGCTCTGGATTTACATTTTCTGCGCCTTCTTTCATAGGGAATTATCACAGACTGCACCATTAATACCTGCGCTTCTGGCGTCAGATGCTTCTCTCTTTCCTTCAAGGACATTTTGCAGTAGGATTGTAGAGCCAGTAGTTTTTCCTCTTCCATTTTCTATCGAAGCGATCTGCGTGCTGCTTGCAGTAGGCGAAGAAAGGATCTGCGATATCCTGATGAAAGAACACAACAATCGGCCATGCTATTCCAAATCATGTGCCGGACTGTGACAACACTTGTACTTGCCGACTGTTTTTACTACAAGCGAGCAGTGATGCAGGGTAAAGCAGTTCCCTACTGGGGGTCTGCAAAGGAAAAAGGATGGAGAATGTGCTGCTATAGGCAGTGCTAATTAGAATAGACGGGATGGGACCACAAGAGCGGTGGGAGATGGCGGGGGAAGTAAAAAGCTACCAAGAAAGGGACAATATATACAGGGAGAGTGGATAAATAATGAGTGAGCAATGTGTAAAGACGTTATAATGAAAGGGTGCCAAGGCCGTGCAAAGAGAGGAGGCAAAGGAGAGAATCTAAACAGGCTGCCGATAACAAGACTAACGAGGAAAAACACTTATTCGTCGGGTGAAAGGATCTTCTGCTTTGCAGTTATCCTCAGCAGCACGTAGACATGTGTAACTGGGACCAATAACAATGGCGCCGAACCAAATCCGTGCAGACTGGCTATGAAGCTACCGCCAATCGCAACATTGTACAGGATTGGGGTCGTTTAGTGTCGACGGACAGCAAAAGTAAAATGACGGAGGGGAAGATGTGATAAAAGCCAAAGCAAAAGAGGTGCGAGGAGGGTGCAAAAAATCAAGGATGAGGTGGGAAAACACAAGAAAGCGCACCAAACACTTCAAGAAACTTCCAAATTTAAAATTTAAAGGGTTTTTTTTTAAAAAAAATAAGTTGATTTTAATGAATAGATGTTGGAATAATAATAAGTTTCACAATTGGATGTGTTAAAAAAAAATGTTCCTGTCCCGAGATATTCTTATAAATGTGCCCCAGTGTAATGTATGTGTCCGTCCTTCATGCAGGAACAGGTGGGATATACCACATCTCTTGGGTGTGGGAGTAAAAGAGTATACAGACATTACAGCATGGGGTCACACATTGTTTCTTTATCTGAAGGAAAACATTTGTTAAAAACAGGCAGGGAACTATTTTACTTCACAAAATGATTCAGCTACGATCCAGTGCTGTACTGTTTTTATACTCTTTTGCGTCCTCCCCTGCCCAGGAGTTGTGGTATGATCAGACAGATCCATAATACTCACACATATATACAGTGCCTACAAGTAGTCTTCAAACCCCTGCAGATGTAGCTGGTTGACACATGCGGAATTAACTTGGCATTGTGACATTTGGACTGTAGATCAGCCTGGAAGTGGGAAATGCGCTGCAGCCAAAAAGAATTTTTAATTTTTTTTTTTTTAAAGCGTTAAAAGTTAATTCAGAGGGTCATTTATTATTCAACCCTCAAACCACCAGCATTCTGTTTGGTCACCCTAAAGTATTAAGAAGTAGTTCAGGCACAAAGAACAATGAGCTTCACATGTGTGGATTAATTATCTCTTTTGCCAGCCTTTTCTGACTATTTAAGACCCTCCCCAAACTTGTGAACAGCACTCATACATGGTCAACATGGGAAAGACAAAGGAGCATTCCAAGGCCATCAGAGACAAGATCGTGGAGGGTCACAAGGCTGGCAAGGGGTACAAAACCCTCTCCAAGGAGTTGGGCCTACCTGTCTCCACTGTTGGGAGCGTCATCCGGAAGTGGAAGGCTTATGGAACTACTGTTAGCCTTCCACGGCCTGGACAGCCTTTGAAAGATTCCTCACGTGCCGAGGCCAGGCTTGTCCGAAGAGTCAAGGCTAACCCAAGGACAACAAGGAAGGAGCTCCGGGAAGATCTCATGGCAGTGGGGACATTGGTTTCAGTCAATACCATAAGTAACGTAACTCCACCGCAATGGTCTCCGTTCCAGACGAGCCCGTAAGGTACCTTTACTTTCAAAGCGTCATGTCAAGGCTCGTCTACAGTTTGCTCATGATCACTTGGAGGACTCTGAGACAGACTGGTTCAAGGTTCTATGGTCTGATGAGACCAAGATCGAGATCTTTGGTGCCAACCACACACGTGACGTTTGGAGACTGGATGGCACTGCATACGACCCCAAGAATACCATCCCTACAGTCAAGCATGGTAGTGGCAAGCATCAAGCTGTGCGGCTGTTTCTCAGCCAAGGGGCCTGGCCATCTGGTCCGCATCCATGGGAAATGGATAGCACGGCCTACCTGGAGATTTTGACCAAGAACCTCCGCTCCTCCATCAAGGATCTTAAGATGGGTCGTAATTTCATCTTCCAACAAGACAACGACCCAAAGCACACAGCCAAGAAAACCAAGGCCTGGTTCAAGAGGGAAAAAATCAAGGTGATGGAGTGGCCTAGTCAGTCTCCTGACCTTAACCCAATTGAAAACTTGTGGAAGGAGCTCAAGATTAAAGTCCACATGAGACACCCAAAGAACCTAGATAACTTGGAGAAGATCTGCATGGAGAAGTGGGCCAAGATAACTCCAGAGACCTGTGCCGGCCTGATCAGGTCTTATAAAAGACGATTATTAGCTGTAATTGCAAACAAGGGTTATTCCACAAAATATTAAACCTAGGGGTTAAATAATAATTGACCCACACTTTTATGTTTAAAATTTATTAAAATTCAACTGAGCAACAACTTTTTGGTTTGTAAGATTTCTGCTTCTGTTAATAAATCCTACTCTCGTTTGCAGTTTGAAGGCTCTAACTTATTGGCATCTTATCAAACCAGCTAAATCTGCAGGGGGTTGAAGACTACTTGTAGGAACTGTAAGGCTATGTGCACACAGGAAGGTTTACTGCAGGTTTAGCCGCGGAAACCGCCGGTCGGTTTCCATGAGGTTTATGTAAATTTATGTTAATCCAAAAGCGGCTTTTGGGTTAACATATAAACCTATGGAAACCGACCCCGGTGTGCAAACACCGGCGGTTTCCACATGCTCATCCGTTGCTAACCCGCTGGGTTCCCAGCGGGTTAGCAAAGAATGAGCATGTTCTATAATCCGGCCGGTTCTGCAGCGGCTGCAAGCAGAATCATGTGCTGCTTCCAGCCGCTGCAGAACCGCCGGCGCTAACCCGCTGTGCACCCGCCGCACACCCGCCCGTCTCCCGCAGCACGGACCCGACAGGAAGCCGGTGGACGGCTCCGGAGCTTCCTGTCGGGTCCGCCCAGCCGCCGCCACTAACCCGCCCCCGTGTGCACATACCCTAAGACTATCTCGGGACAGGAACATTTTTTTTAAACACATCCAAATGTGGAACTTATCTTTATTCTAAGCTCTATTGATTGAAATAATCTTTAACATTAACTTGGTTGGTGGAAAAATCCCTTTAAGGAGAAAAACCGTAAAAGTAAGGAAAAAATAAAGTAATTTAATATGTACAAAAGCGATTAACTGGGACAATATTAAAAGTTTTGAGAGGTGGGCACAGAGCTGCTCTTTCATCTCCATCGCACGGCCAGGACATTTACCAGTCATCGCACTCTCGGTGATTTTCTTTCCCCCTGTCTGTAACCCGGATTAATTTTTATCAGGATGCCGTGCCTATTTTTTATGCTTTGCTTACACTTTCTTAAGCAATCTTCAAAAGAAGTGCGTCTGGTAATTTACCTCTTCGGCGGCGGCTTCTGAGAGCAAGCCTTCCTTCTGGGCACAAGTCACATGAAAGTAAGCCCTGCACATCCCTGCATCGCAACTGATACACACTCCGGTCCTGGCAAATCGCGGATCTTCACAGAAGCTGCATTCCTAGGCAAAAAAATAAAAAAAAAATCTATGCTTACCAGATCGGATTTACCGCCACATCTGAGCGACGTTAGCGAAGTTTCCTAAACTGTGCTGCCGTTAAAGGAAGCGCGAGGCAAAGAAAATACCTCTTGGGAAATGCAATCTAAGTACTAAAGTCTTTAAAAAAAACTTGGTTATACATATTATAAGAGAAAATGGATTGTTTCTCCAGTTATGAGCCACTTCTCCCTCATTTAGCCAAGAAAGTTAATTACTTAAATGGCTGTTGTTGGTTCAACAAACGTTGCATAAATCAAGAAGCATTGTGATACATACTATCAGAGAAACTGGTCTGCTTCTCCACTTATGAGCCACTTTTGCCATCCACCGCTTAAACTAGAAAGCTGTTAAATACTTAAAGGTTACTGTTAGTGCACTAACAAGAAACTTTGTAATAAATATGATCAGAAAAATTGTCATGTTTCTCCACCTATGAGCCACGTCTCCCCTCCCCTGTTCAAGTTAGAAAGCTGTCAAATAATTCCAAGGTTTGATGCAAGTTAAACAAACGTTGCATAAATAAAGAAACTTTGTAATACATCAGAGAAATTATCATATTCATCTACTTATGTGTCACCTTTCCCTTCCTCATTTAACCTAGAAAGCTGTTAGATACTGAAATAGCTGCTGTTTGTAAACAACTTATTGTAACTTTGTAACAGCTTATCAACATTGCATTAATCAGGAAACTTTGTAATCTAATATATAAAACCCCAAGCCCATTTCCGTCACTTTGGCCAGCACTTCCGTCACTTTGTCATCGGCTACGTGACATCACTGGAGCCCTACACCCCTTCAGGGTGAACCAAGATGGCGGCCGTAAGCGGGAGTGGGACTCATACAGCCCGCTGCGCTTACGGCCGCCCCTACAATGCTCAAAACACACACACCATCCGAACAACATCACACACATACACACACACAAAGCCCTGCACAGAGCCCGGTGTGCCCCTCGCCGTGGCCCCGCACAGAGCCCGGTGTGCCCCTCGCCGCGGCCCCGCACAGAGCCCGGTGTGCGCCCTCCCCCATCCGGGAACCGGCCCGGCCCACACTCCGATGTGCGGCCTTCGGCATCACCGGCACCGCCCACAGCCCGGTGAGTATCCTCCTCCATCCGGGAGCCGGCCCACACTCCGGTGTGCGGTCTCCGGCCACATCAATCTCCTCACCCCTCGAGCCTCACCTCTCCTCACCCCTCCAGCCTCACCTCTCCTCACCCCTCCAGCCTCAACTCTCCTCACCCTCCAGCCTCAACTCTCCTCACCCTCCAGCCTCAACTCTCCTCACCCCTCCAGCCTCAACTCTCCTCACCCCTCCAGCCTCAACTCTCCTCACCCCTCCAGCCTCAACTCTCCTCACCCTCCAGCCTCAACTCTCCCCACCCCTCCAGCCTCAACTCTCCTCACCCTCTAGCCTCAACTCTCCTCACCCCTCCAGTCTCACCTCCCCTCTCCTCACCCCTCTAGCCTCACCTCTCCTCACCCCTCCAGCCTCACCTCTCCTCAGCACTCCATCCTCACCTCTCCTCAGCACTCCAGCCTCACCTCTCCTCAGCACTCCAGTCTCACCTCTCCTCAGCACTCCAGCCTCACCTCTCCTCAGCACTCCAGCCTCACCTCTCCTCAGCACTCCAGCCTCAGCTCTCCTCACCCCTCCAGCCTCTGCTCTCCTCACCCCTCCAGCCTCTGCTCTCCTCACCCCTCCAGCCTCTGCTCTCCTCACCCCTCCAGCCTCTGCTCTCCTCACCCCTCCAGCCTCTGCTCTCCTCACCCCTCCAGCCTCTGCTCTCCTCATATATATATATATATATATATATATATATTATATATGTTTGTATATAAAATACATGTGTGTTTATAAATATATACAGTATATGTGTGTGTTTGTGTGTATATGCAAATAATGTGTGTATATACCTCTACATCTACATAGATTTGTGTGTGTGTATGTGCGCATGTCTATATGCAATGTACAGTATGTGTATATATGCGTGTATGTAATATAATTTGTGAATGATGTGTATGTATATATATATTTCTACATCTTTATAGATTTGCATGTGTGTACATATATTGTGTGTGTATCTAATAAATAAAAGCCGATGGCACTTCCGTCACTTTGTCCACACACACACACACATACACACTCCGCTAAACTTGCCACCCTGCCTCCGCCGCCTGGATCCTCAGTCGACATGTCACCGCCCCCGAACTACTGACTACTTCCCAGACGCCATATTGGATCCAGTCATCCGGGGGTGGCGACATGTCGACTGAGGATCCAGGCGGCGGGGAAGACGCAGGGTCGGTGGTAAGTATAGCGGAGTGTGTGTATGTGTGCGCTGACCCCTCTGCCCACGGCGCTGCGCTGACCAGTTTCACAGCACTCACTGCTAACCACTAAGCCACCGCGCAGTGCTAACCACTGAGCCACCGCGCAGTGCTAACCACTGAGCCACCGCGCAGAGCTAACCACTGAGCCACCGCGCAGTGCTAACCACTGAGCCACCGCGCAGTGCTAACCACTGAGCCACCGCGCAGTGCTAACCACTGAGCCACCGCGCAGTGCTAACCACTGAGCCACCGCGCAGTGCTAACCACTGAGCCACCGCGCAGTGCTAACCACTGAGCCACCGCGCAGTGCTAACCACTGAGCCACCGCGCAGTGCTAACCACTGAGCCACCGCACAGTGCTAATGACTGAGCCACCGCACAGTGCTAACCACTGAGCCACCGCGCAGTGCTAACCACTGAGCCACCGCGCAGTGCTAACCACTGAGCCACCGCACAGTGCTAACCACTGAGCCACCGCGCAGTGCTAACCACTGAGCCACCGCACAGTGCTAACCACTGAGCCACCGCACAGTGCTAACCACTGAGCCACCGCACAGTGCTAATGACTGAGCCACCGCACAGTGCTAACCACTGAGCCACCGCGCAGTGCTAACCACTGAGCCACCGTATACTCTGCCACCCAAAGAGCCGCCTGTATACACACAATTCATTTCACCGCACTCCCGTAACTATTAGTAAATAAACTATATATGGATTCTAGACTACCTGATTCTTTAGAATTGGGCCGCCATCTAGTAGATATTATAAAAGAAATTGGCTGGTTTCTCCACTTACGAGCCACTTCTCTCCTCCCCTGTTCAACCTAGCAAGCTGTTAAATACTTAAATGGTTGCTGTTTGCTCAACAAACGTTGCATAAACTAAGAAACTTTGTAATATATGTGATCAGAGAAATTGGCTTGTTTCCTACGGAGACAGCCTCAACCTTTTGGCCTAAGACTTATTCAATTTCCAGGAGTATGTTAGTTAAACTGGGGAAATTGTCTTTAAGGCCTGTTGCTGACACATAATGGAGGCTTCCTGGTAAGTGCAGGTGGATAAAACCTTTTGTACCCAAAGTCATTATACAAAGCAAGACCCCCCCCTGTGACGCTGCAGAGAAGTGAGAAAACCAGTTTCCTTCTACCTGCAGATTCAATAGAAGAGTCAATCACAGAGTAGACATAGGAGACGAAAGCATAACTCTTAATATTTTATGACCTTTCACTCCTCTATGTCAAGCACAAATATCGCATGTAGAGACATAGTCGATCATAGCACATATTTGAGTGAGCTTCATAAAACCCCAAACTTGATACTGGCCAGTGGTATGACAGCAGAGTGGTTGTGTAACCCACCATGGCAAAGCTAAAATCATAACCGAAAATATGAGAGCATTGTCTTCTGCCTACGCTCCCAGGCAAATTTATGACCCATAATACCTTTTGAATAATTCATATCACAACCCAGGGGGTGGGAACTTCAGGATGACCCCCTGGACAGGAGATGGGCAGGACAGGGGCAGGCCTCTTACAGTATAAGAATGGCCGACCTCTGTTCCATTTTGTATTCTTTTGAGTAGACATAATTTCATCAAGCCAGAGTATACCCCTGCAACTCGGTTGGCTCCACGCTGCCCCTTGTGGTGCTACCAGCATTAAGGTAACTAATCGCATGTGTCTGTAATTCTGTGTGTATCCCATTAAGCTTTTATTTGCATAACTGACTGTAATATTTTAACAATACATGTACATATAATTATCTAGTGTGCCAATAGGGTGATTAAATATATAAATGTAATCTTGAGCTGTTCTTATTCTCAATCAAAAATCCCCACATCCGTGGTGTGCTCATTTACAGTTAATGCTACCTGGGTTGGTTTCTGACCCAATATCTGCCCGATCATGGACCGGGCTTATATCAAACGAGGAACTGGTGGAAGCAATTCATGCTTGGGGTTATTCAGGGCCTCTATCAGTGATGGGGTGGCGGTTATTATATGTGCTTTGGGTCATGGACCAGAAGGCATATATCACACTCACTGAGGGGCGCCTTGATTAACCAGCATTGACAGGGCCGCTGCGGTCCTTCTTTTATCCTCTGGCAGTTCTCTGACTGGCCTGAGTTCAACAAGAGGCGCAATAGAGCTGCCAGGTTCGGTGGCCAATTTGTCACAAAGAGCTTCCCCTATTACACTGTATGCAGTAGGACACAGATTGTATCTTCTGTATACCTATAAATGCTTGATAAAAGTTAGATGTTTTCATCCAAGACCCTCCCTTTTATGTCAGTCTTTTAGCTTGCTCTTTAAACAAGCAGTCTTGTAGGAATTATGAGACACAGGTGATCATCGTCATTGATATAAGATCAGTGTTGGAAAGAGTGTGGTCTGACAATCTTTGTGTCCTTTTGCATAAAGTGGACATAAGCGGGACGCTATTGCTGCAGCCAGTTGTCTTACAGCCAGACACAAGATAGTGACAATGTAGAGGCGGGACATGGTGGAGCTCCTGAGAGATAGAAGATTTTGTTTTATATTTCTTGGTTCTAGAAAAAAAAAAAGTTATGAATTCTTCTGTATCTCAGGAGCTCCACCATGTCCCACCACTATTTACTCACTGTCTTGTGTCTGACGGTAAGCGAACTGGCTGCAACAGGAGACTGCCCCATATCCACTTTTTCAGTAGGACACAAAGATTGTCAGGCCACACCCTTTCCGATACTGACCTTCCATCAAAGGAGCTGATGAGCAGAAGGGTAACCTACAAGACAAGTTGTTTAAGGAGCAAGCAAAAAGACTGACAAAGGGGAGGGGCTGGGATGAAAAGCGGTTTACTTTTACCAAATATTTTAAGATTTAGTTCCAAAAAAAGAGAAATAAGTGGCACTCACCCAAGTTGCCTAAAACAAGCCCTAAAATCCAGGCAGGTACAGAAGGACAATAACAGCTCTAAAGGATAACAGCTGTTTCGTGCTTGTCCAGCACTTGTTGGACAAGAACGAAACAGCTGTCATCCTTAAGAACTGTTAGTGTCCATCAATACCTGCTTGGATTTTATGAATTCCCATAAAGGACTCGTTTTAGGCAACTTGGGTGAGTGCTGCTTATTATTCTTTTGTGGAAGTATTGCATGTTTTTCTTTAGCAAGTACCAACTTTTGCCATTATTATTTTAAACACTGTGAATAACCATTTCACAGTGGATGCCGAATGCGCGAGAGCCGAGCCCGCGCTGTTCACAGCAGGTTCCAGTTGCGTCCTGCGGTAATGACAGCAGCAACAGGATCTAGCACCGATTGCTGCTGTGTAACCCCTTAAATGCCAGTATCAGTCTATGACAGTGGCATTTAAGTTGTACAATTTAGGGTGCGGGTCCACTACAATGTTTAACGAAACAGGAGAGTACAGATGGCTTGCCTTGGCAGTCATGGGCTCCCGTTGTCAGTACCTTTGTGCGCCTGTACCGAAGCTTTATGAGAGATTATTACTTTATATATATACTGCAATACTGACGGGCAAGTGGTCAAACGATGGCAGGTTGAAATCCCGTGGGGGACAAAATATATATATAAAATATATATACACATATAATATATATAATATTATATTATATATACACATATACACACATACACACAGTGTTGGCCAAAAGTATTGACACCCCTGCAATTCTGTCAGATAATACTCAGTTTCTTCCTGATAATGATTGCAATCACAAATTCTTTGGTATTATTATCTTCATTTAATTTGTCTTCAATGAAAAAAACACAAAAGAGAATGAAGCAAAAAGCAAAACATTGATCATTTCACACAAAACTCCAAAAATGGGCCGGACAAAAGTATTGGCACCCTCAGCCTAATACTTGGTTGCACAACCTTTAGCCAAAATAACTGCGATCAACCGCTTCCGGTAACCCTCAGTGAGTTTCTTACAATGCTCTGCTGGAATTTTAGACCATTCTTCTTTGGCAAACTGCTCCAGGTCCCTGATATTTGAAGGCTGCCTTCTCCAAACTGCCATTTTTAGATCTCTCCACAGGTGTCCTATGGGATTCAGGTCTGGACTCATTGCTGCCACCTTAGAAGTCTCCAGTGCTTTCTCTCAAACCATTTTCTAGTGCTTTTTGAAGTGTGTTTTGGGTCATTGTCCTGCTGGAAGACCCATGACCTCTGAGGGAGACCCAGCTTTCTCACACTGGGCCCTACATTATGCTGTAAAATATGTTGGTAGTCTTCAGACTTCATAATGCCATGCACACGGTCAAGCAGTCCAGTGCCAGAGGCAGCAAAGCAACCCCAAAACATCAGGGAACCTCCGCCATGTTTGACTGTAGGGACCGTGTTCTTTTCTTTGAATGCCTATTTTTTTCTCCTGTAAACTCTGTGTTGATGCCTTTGCCCAAAAAGAGAGAACATTCTTCCAAAAAGTTTTAGGCTTTCTCAGGTAAGTTTTGGCAAACTCCAGCCTGGCTTTTTTATGTCTCGGGGTAAGAAGTGGGGTCTTCCTGGGTCTCCTGCCATACAGTCCCTTTTCATTCAGACGCCGACGGATAGTACGGGTTGACACTGTTGTACCCTCGGACTGCAGGGCAGCTTGAACTTGTTTGGATGTTAGTCGAGGTTCTTTATCCACCATCCACACAATCTTGCGTTGAAATCTCTCGTCAATTTTTCTTTTCCGTCCACATCTAGGGAGGTTAGCCACAGTGCCATGGGCTTTACACTTCTTGATGACACTGCGCACGGTAGACACAGGAACATTCAGGTCTTCGGAGATGGACTTGTAGTATTGAGATTGCTCATGCTTCCTCACAATTTGGTTTCTCAAGTCCTCAGTCAGTTCTTTGGTCTTCTTTCTTTTCTCCATGCTCAATGTGGTACACACAAGGACACAGGACAGAGGTTGAGTCAACTTTAATCCATGTCAACTGGCTGCAAGTGTGATTTAGTTATTGCCAACACCTGTTAGGTGTCACAGGTAAGTTACAGGTGCTGTTAATTACACAAATTAGAGAAGCATCACATGATTTTTCTAACAGTGCCAATACTTTTGTCCACCCCCTTTTTATGTTTGGTGTGGAATTATATCCAATTTGGCTTTAGGACAATTCTTTTTGTGTTTTTTTCATTGAAGACAAATTAAATGAAAATAATAATACCAAAGAATTTGTGATTGCAATCATTTTCAGGAGGAAACTGAGCATTATCTGACAGAATGGCAGGGGTGTCAATACTTTTGGCCAACACTGTGTATATATATATATATATATAATATATATATATATTTTTTTTTTTTTTTTTAAATATTAAAGAAACTATATCATCCCTTTTCCCCAAAATAAGAAATAAAGAAAATAAAGTCTGATCTATGAAAAATTTAAATTAATTAATCCATACTGTAGACACCTTACATAGACTATAAGACATACTCCATATGTAGAGAAGGAAAATAGGTAAAAAAAAAATCCATGTGAAAATGGGGGTCGTTCTCATAATATGAATTTAGCTTACTAGGAGGGGGAGGCGGCAGTGGCCCAGGGAGACAGGAGTGCTGCAGGGCTTGCGCTGGTAACAAGGGGTGCCCCCGCGGTGCGAGGCAGAAGCCATTGATCTCCCAGCTGTGGTATCAAGGAATTATTGATGGTGCGAGGCAAGAGCTACTGACTTCCTAGCAACGGGCTTCAGGAATATGGCACAGATGGCAGCGCATGGGCACATTGAGATCCCGGCTTGCATGCGTCGCCTCGGGCACCAGTTCCCTGACACTCACACTGCCTGCCGGGGAGATCAAAGGTGCCACAACGCCGGAACACCCCCTTCCCCCTCCTCAGGACCTGCAGCATTATCCCACTTCCTGCCGCGGCGACCTGCCTCCTGTGACCCCGCGCTCCACCGCCGCGCCCCCTGGTAAGCTACTTTCTGACTATAAGATGCACCCCTCATTTCCCTTCCAAATTGTTTGGAGAAAAAAAGTGCGTCTTATAGTCCAAAAGGTGCAATACACACCCTGTAAATTTGATATCACTGTAATCACAATGACCTGGAGAATCATGATCAATGAACGCCATGAAGATAGAACTAGGATTTTTTATTTATTTTTTCAGCATCATATATCATAACATGACCAGTATCATTCAAAACTACAGAAAAACCTAGCTATGATGGCGGAAAATAAACAAAAAGTAAGTGCTTTTGGAAAAAGGAGCTTTTATTTAGCCTAGTGTCGCCTCCTAGTGGCAAGCAGCATACACCCATGGTCTCCTGTGTCTCCCAATGAAAAGATAAGAGAATGGAGGGGCAAAAACAACAAAATTGCCTGCACCGTAAAGGGTTTATATAGGGAGAAGTCAAGGAAGATCTCTAGGCTCAATAATTATTTGCCATTTTTTATTTATTTTTTGGTAACCCTGTTCGGGCCTGTACCTTTATACCTTACCTTTGCTCCATACTTTGAATAATTCATTTCCGTTAGGGTCACCGGACGTAATTTGTCAATATCTCCGAAAGCAACTCCGGGGACGTACAATGCACAGACAATATGGACCCACCTAGAAATGAAGAGGAAAATAAAAAATAATAAATTAAAAAGAAAAAAAAATGTATATGGTTCAACATTACAAAACAAGGAAAATTAATTATAATTAATATGATAAAAAATAATACAATATATATTTAAAAAAAAAAAGTGTTTCCCCTTATTGTTAAACATTACAAATGCATTTTGATACCCAGCGCAGATAAAGCAGACAGCTGAAGGCTGCAGTCCCACTGCTCTGTGCTTTATCTTGGCTGGGTATCAAAATAAAGGAGATCCCACGTTTTTTTTTTTTTAATACATATCTAAAAAAAAAAATCGGCATGGTGTCCCCCCCCAATTTTGATATTCAGCCAAGGTAAAGTAGACAGCTGGGGACTGGGAAGGCACACTATTATTGGGCCCTCCTCAGCCTAAGAATAGCAGCCTACAGTAGCCCCACAATGGCGCATACATTTACCTGGCTCATCTCGATTGCCCCGATGCAGTGGCAATTAAGGTAATATAAAAGTTTAACAACAGCTGTGATTTGTTAAAAAAAAAAAAAAAAAAGCCCTGGATTAGTAATGGAGAGGAGTCTATGAGACCCATTGCACAATTAATCGTGTAAGTAAAAAAAAATTACAAAAAAAGATAGATCTTTTATTTAATAATAAAAAAAAAAACACAGAC
>JARQOC010000005.1:557532901-557634103 GCA_033576535.1 Allobates femoralis
CAAAAAAAGAACGATCTTTTATTTAATAAAAAAAAACAAACAACACAGACCCTCTTTCTCCAATGTATTAACGCCCAAAACACCTCTGGAGGTCTGACATGATCCACACGAGTCACGACGTCCCGCGATGATCCCGGGCTCTGCTACATCCTGAGGTCACAGGATATGGTCACATTAGAAAACATGACCAATCACTGCCGCCTGCGGAATACATTGATGGAGCCACAACTGTGAGAGCGATGACGTGAGTGAGTTTACCTGAGGTCACAGCTGGCGATTCCCACGGTACTCCAGCTGTGACCTCAGGTAAACTCACTCAATTTACTTGAGGCTTAGGCTGATTTCACACTGCAGCTTTTTACCTGATCAGGTTCGATCAGGTTTGTGTGCCAAAACCAGGAATGTCTCCAAAACACAGAACAGGTTTTCTCTGCAAGTTCCTCTCCTGGTTTTGGCTTACAAATTGGATGGACACTGATCAGGGAAAAAACTGCAGTGTGAAACCAGCCTAACTCATTGAACTCAACTCTGGTGAACTCATTGAACTCAATCCCAGTAATCCAACATTGAGTTCAATGGTGGTGGATTACCAGATTATTCACTTCAATGGCGCCAGATTACCTCATTAACCTTCACTACTGAAGTTAATAATCTGGTATGGCGACACCATTGAACTCAATGCCGAATTACTGGAATGTGTACACATTCCTGTAATCTGGGATTGAGTTTAATGAGTTCACCTGAGGCGAGTTCACCGGAGGTCACAGTTGGCAGTTCAAATGGTACCTAAACTGTGACTTTAGGTGAATTCAATGAGGGATTACCAGATTAGGCTATGTTGCGCACGTTGAATATTTGCTTGGAGAAATTTCTGCACCAAATCTGCATCTCCTGGCAAGAAAAACGCACCAAAACCACAATGCTTTTTTGATATTTTTGGTTATGTTGAATGCATCATGATTAGGGTGTGTTCAGCACCTAAAATATGTCGCTATGTCTGACGCATATCATGGATAGACCTGTTATGTCGATGCATTCAACATATTAATATAAAGCAGGATCATTTTCTTCATTAGAATATTCCTTTTTACTTACATGATTAGTAATGGAGGGGGTCTCAGAAACCTCTACATTACTAATCCACGGCTTTGGGACAACTGTGATTTTTTGACAAATAACAGCTGTCATTTACCAATTATATTACCCCGATTGCCACCACACTGGGCAATTGGGATGAGTTGGGTAAAGTTCCCATTTTGGCGCATCTAATGGCTCTGAGGTGGCTGTGGATTGCTATTATAACCATATCCTATAATAACCATAGGTCTCCCTAGTCTGAGAATACCAACCCTCAGCGGTCTGCTTTATCTTAGTTGGGTATCAAAATTGGGGGGGAGACCCCACACCATTTTTTATAATTATTTACTTACATAATTTAAAAAAACCTTCATGGGGTTTCCTGTGTTTTGCTACCAAGCCAAGATAAAGCACATAGCTGTGGGCTGCAGCCTCCAGCTGTCTGCTTCTTCTGTGCTGTCTATCTAAATACGTAGGATCCCACATCATTTTTTCTTTCAATGTGTGCCAGCTATTCACAGCCATGCCAGTACTTGGCGTTTCTGTGATGTGGCCGTAAGTGCCCACACTAGGAAAGTTTCTTGATTGGCTGTGCTGCAGCTTTTCAACAAGTTAACATTAATAAGAAGTCTATGTTCAGGACTGTTTACAGTTCAGGTTCGACCATCAATATTCAACATAAAAAAAAAAAAGAGAAATAACAATTTTATATATCGAATATATCAAGCTGAGCGTGTGTATTTATCAAGCCCCGCCCGACCAATATAGCCATGCCCACTCCACACAGCTGAGTGTATGTATCAAGCCCCACCCACTCATCATAGCCACGCCCACTCCACAAAGGTGAGTATGTGCATAGCCACACACAATTCCATATAGCCACCCTCACTTTGCAGCCTGCATCTCCCCATAGCCCCGCCTCCTCCCTATAGCACTGCTCTAGGATTATGTGGAGGGGTGGAGCCTTGAAGGAGTGAGGCTATATGTGGAGGCGGAAGTTTGAAAGGGGTAAGGCTACCGGGAGGGTGGGGTTATGTGTAGGGGCTGAGCAATGAAGGGGCAGGGCTAGTGGGAGGGGGCAGGGCTATGATACATATACACATACATACATTACCATATATGGGTGTCGGGGCAAAGCCGGGCTCTACAGCTAGGATAGATAGATATACTAGCTGTAGAGCCCGGCTTTGCCTGGGCGTAATGCCCATACATGGTCTTAATGCTCATATATGGTCCTTTTGTCCATACATGGCCACATTATATATGGTTTTCACCTTAATGTTCAACAATAAAAAAAATAAATAAATATACTAAAACATGTACATAGAAAAAGAAAAAATAAGATGTGATGACATTATGAATTTATGATCATGGACCATGTCGTCTTGGTAGTCAGCGGTATCAATATTCACAGGAGCTCCATTTTTAATTAGAAGTACAATAGGGGTTAATGGATGTGCAAAGCAGGGTTTATACCATGGATATTAAAAAAACAACAAAGAAATAAAAAGTGTTGTCGGCTTACCCGCCTATAACATCCTAGCACATGTCATTTATTCCTGACGTTCCGCACAATTGTCTCCGACAAATGATGCAGCGTAATACGCATCTATGAGAGGAGTCCCAGGACAGGCGGCCAACGTTTGGCCTAATATCCCTTAATAATAATAAGAGTGACTATAAAAGCCGGGACGGGGAAGGAGATTGGGGAGGGGGGGTTGTATTTTTGAGATGTATGATAGGAGGTTAATACAACATGGGTCCGCATCGTGCAGAGTCCAATATAAAGATACCCATCTCCAACAAGCAGCTGCTCCTGTGTAATTTGCTCATTGTGTTCATGCTCGGCTGCGGTATTAATGCTGCTCCTCTCTGTAGGAGTTTCCTGTGATAAAGCGACCAGCTGCCGGATCCTTCACTGACCTTCCTACAATGGCTTCTGCTTGCTCTGCCCGACTCAAAATCACAAACGCTGTTTTATCACCAATTTATAGTTATCTTAACCCTTATTTTATATATTTTTTTCACTATTTCCTTTTCTGTTTTGTTTTTAGCTATTTTTTCTCTACTTTGGTAATGTTTATAATTTTTTTATGTACATTGTTTTTTTTTTTTATCTTTATTTTTTTCCTCTACTTTGGTCTATTTCATTTTCCTTTGTGTCCACATTGATTTTATTCTTTTTTCATCCTTAACTATTCTTCTTCCTCTACTTTGGTCTGATCTTACATTTTCTTTTATTTTCCTTTTGTGTCCATTTTGCTTTCATCTTCATCCTTCAGATTTCACTTTTGGCCTCTTAACATTTCATTTTTAAATCTTCGTTTTTATTTTTCAACCATTAATATTTATTTTTTATTTTTCCTAGGAATAAAGCACATTTTTTTTCCCCTAAACAATCTGATTTCAAATTATTCGTTATAATCTTAAATTTTCCCGTTAGTTTGCTTGTTAATATTATGAATTCTTTTATTATTTTGCTATTGCTTTAGCTATCATTTACTACTTTGATTTGATTTCTCTTTGTTTACAGCCATTGACATGTCGCAGAGGTTGACACGTGAGGAGCGGATACAAATTGCGTTGATGTCTGGTGAACGCAGTACCCGGGCAGATTTCAATACAAGACACCCTACGAGACCACCCATCTCCCATGCTGCAGTTAGTAAACTACGTGCCAAATTTCGTGAAACAGGTTCAGTGTTGGATTGCAAAAATGTGGACGCAAGAAAACTGTCAGTAATGAAGAATCATCAGTGTCTGTCCTAGCTTCATTCAGTGACAGCCCTCCAGCGTCACTGGAGAGCGACATCAGTCCAACATCCCTTCAGCAGATATTATTCCTCACAAATGGCCCCGTACTGAATCCCGCTGCTGCAGCATCTCCACCAGGATGACCCAGATCACCGCACTGAATCTGCAGAATGGGCAGAACACAAATTGGAACAGGACCCTCAGTTTACAGAGAACATGAGGCAAACTTTATATGAATGGTGAAGTCACAAAACAAAACCCCGGCTATTGGCCTGACACTAACCCACAGTGGATAGATCCCTCCAAGACTGCTGGAACACAGACATTGATGGTATGGTGCGGTATATGGGGTACAAAGATAGTGGGGCCATTCTTCATCAATGGAAGCCTCAATGCCGCTGGAGATCTGAAATTGCCACATGATGATGTGTTACCCTCCTTATGCCCTGAAGACAGCACATTCACAGAGTTTTTCCAACAAGATAGCGCACCACCACATTATGGGGGTCAGGTCCGAGCATTCCTACATGAACAGATGACGGCATCCGGATACAAGTTCTATATAACTTAGTAGCTTTTATGTTTGTTTCTATATTTATTTTGGATGTGTAAATTTATTTATTTTCTTAATTTTTCAGTAGTGTTAAAACAAAAAAGTGAACGAAAGTAGTTTCTTTAAAGAAGATAAAGTAGAAAACAAAACAGTCAAGTTCCAGTCTTCTAATTTGAGCGCAGATGCGCCATCGGCTGTTTGCAGCTCAGCCTTGCTTGCTTGTTTTGGTGGCACATGGTCCAAAATCTTGTAATTAAGACAAATTGGGTAATCAGAGAAGAATAATCCTCCCTTTTAGTTTCTCATCTATTTCACTTACAGCTATGATGACAGATGTTGAATTAGACAGTGAGCGAGGATCAGAACTCGCATCAGAAAAGTAACTGGCACAACATAAAGAAAACAACAAAAGGGAAAACAAAGGAAAGAGGGAAACAAAAAAATAAACAAATATACAATCCTAGATGGGAGGGCAGTGACCACACGATGGTGGTGCACTCTGTGGTACTGGATGCAGTGACTGTATTCTCCCACTGTCCACTCTCTCTGTCCCCTGTGTGCTGTCTTCTTCCTTCTGTGCTCTCCCCGTGTGCGGTCTTCTCCGCTCTGTGCTCTCTCCTTTGACCTGTGTCGCCCATGTGCACTGTCTCTCTCCCCTTGAGATGTATTCTCCGTGTGCTTCCCCCTGTGCTCTATCCTTTAAGCTGTCTCCCCCCCCTGTGTACTGTCTTTTTCCCTCTGTGCTCTGTCAATTGAGCTGTCTCCCCCCTCTGTGCGCTCTCTCCCTGCTGTGCACTCGCCCCTCCTCCTGTGCGCTCTCTCTCCCCCTTGTGTTTTCTCTCCCCCTGTGCGGTCTCTGCCCCCCTGTGTGGCCGCCATGTTTGAATACCCGCATCGCTACTGTGCATGACAAGGTGTACATGCATGGCAGGCACATGAGCACTCAAAACTACCCCCCCATATTTGTCCACCCTGTCATGCACAGTAGCACTGGAGGTGTCCAAACATGGCGGCCGCATGCACAGGGCTCTGAAGAGGTGCAGCAGCAGGAGTGGTGGAAAAGACAACGGAGGCGACGGAGGAAATGAGGAGGACAAGTAAGACAGCATCAGGGTGTTGCCGGCATATTGGCACACCCTTTACTTGGGTGTGCCAATATGGCGGTCATGCTTTTTTTTGTTTTTCAGGTGCAGATCAGCTGACCACAGCTGGCCAATGAAGCGGCGTTTATCGGGGACATAAACAGCAATTATATAAGTAGATATACACATACACAGATGCCCGCAGCCGTTAGCCTGTTAAATATTGCTGTTGATCTCGGACAGCGTAATTTAACAAGCACCGGCATGGGTGCCCAGTCATTCCTTGCACCCATAGATGATCCTGGGGTGCCAATGATTTGCTACAAGGCAGTCGAGAGTCTGCTGAAGACCCCGTGCCTGTCATTACGATCCCCCCCGTTTAGGTGGCATTCATAGGAGAACGTGATTTCAGCTATACAAAGCAGTGCTCATGCACTATGACAGCCATTCCATTCCAGTGTTAGTTGAATTCCAACCAAAGTCCACCTCATTCTACTTAATGTGCTTCTAAATAGGTGATCACCTGAACTAAATCTTGTTTAACGAGTGAAAGTATAAGAAAAACACTGCTGTGGTCTTCACAATCCTCTTGCAATAGGACAAGCTGGATGGAAAAACTAGTGCTAGGAATAGCACAAAAGTAATTTAAATGAAAAAATAACTTTTAACCATGCCACAGGATTTAAAAAGAAAAGTCTTGAGTGAGGAAAAGAAGGGCTCAATTCTGGCTTTACTAGCAGAGGGATACAGAGAGCGTTATATTGCCTCCATCCTTAAAATTCCGAAGACGGCAGTCCATTACAACAAGATCAAGCAGGAGAAATTGAGGACAACAAAGCTACAGACCGGCAGAGGGCGAAAGCGACTCTCCACTGACCGGTATGACCGTCATCTTATTCAAATGTCACTCAGCAACCACAGGATGACATCAAGTGACCTACAAGAGGAATGGCAAATGGCAGCTAGGGTGAAGTGCACGGCAAGAACAGTTTGTAAAAGGCAGGGATCAAGTCATGTAAAGCTAGAAAAAAAGCCTTTCATCAATGAGAAGGAAAGGAGAGCCAGGCTGAAGTTTGCCAAAGACCATAAGGATTGGACCATACAGGACTAGAGTAAGGTAATCTTCTCTGATGAGTCTAATTTTCAGCTTTGCCCAACACCTGGTTGGCTAAGGGTTAGACGGAGACCTGGAGAGGCGTGCAAGCCACAGTGTCTTGCATCCATTGTGAAATTTGGTGGAGGATCAGTGATGATCTGTGGATACTTCAGCAAGGCTGGAATTGGGCAGGTTAATCTTTGTGAAGGACGTATGAATCAAGCAGCAAACAAGGTTATCATTGAAAACACTTGCTTCCTTCTGGTCAGGCAATGTTCCCCAACTCTGAGGAATGCCCCATGCCTCACACCTAGGTCAATCAATGTGTAGATGAAGGAGCACCACATCAAGACCCTGTCATGGCCAGCCCAATCTCCAGACCTGAACCCCACTGAAAACCTCTGGAATGTAATCAAGAGGAAGATGGATAGTCACAAGCCATCAAACAAAGAACTGCTTACTTTTTTGTGCCAGGATTGGCATAACGTCACCCAAAAGCCGTGTGAAAGACTGGAGGAAAGCGGCCAAGACGCATGAAAGCTGTCATTACATATCATGGTTATTCCACCAAATATTGATTTCTGAACTCTTCCTGACTTAAAACATTATTTTGACAATTTCTCATTTGCTGCAAATAAATACAAAATTTTTAGCTTTGAATTTCGGAGACAGGAAGTCCGTAGTTTATAGAATAAAAGAACAATGTATATTATACTCAAGAATATACCTATAAAGAGAAAAATCTGAGAAACTGAACATTTTGCAGTGGTCTCTTTAATTTTTGCACCAGAGCTATATATATCTATAAATATCTATCTATAAATATATACGGTATATATAAATGTATAATACAGGTACAAAAATGTTGCAGCACTCCGATGGTTTTGAGTGATCCAATAGGATTTTATTCAGACATGGCACAAATGGCGACGTTTCGGTCAAAGCACCCTTTGTGTATGGAACCATGCCTGAATAAAATCCGTGAGAATCACTCAAAAACATCGGAGTGTTGCAATATTTCTGTACCTTTATACACTGGACACCTGCCGAAGGAGGGTTTGGTCTGCTTGCACCCTCTTACTATTTTTCTGTGCTGCTCCTTGCCTCTCTTGTATGTATGTATGTATTATATATATATATATATATATATATATATATATACCGTATAAAGAGAATTTTGTTTACGTACCGTAAATTCTTTTTTCTTTAATCATCAATGGGAGACCCAGACAATGGGGTTTAGGGCTCCGCCCTCCGGAGGTCACACTAGGTACTACAAGTTTGTAGACACCGCCTCCTCCGCTTATAAACCCCCACCGTAGGAAACATCCTCAGTTTAGTCCATAAGCTGCGAGGAGAAAAATGAACCACACCCGAAACATCGGGAAGAATACCGTGCACAGACGGTTTGAACAACCCGGAAAAAAACACTGTCTCAACAGAGAACAGATCAAATGCAAACATGCAACGGAACAACTGGGTGGGTGCTGGGTCTCCCATTGATGATTAAAGAAAAAGAATTTACGGTACGTAAACAAAATTCTCTTTTTTCTGGTCATCATAATGGGAGACCCAGACAATGGGGATGTCCTAAAGCAATACCCCAGGGCGGGAAGAGTTCCTCAACAAGACGGATAATACACGGTCCCCCTTAAAGGTGGGCAACCGCCGCCTGGAGGACCCGCCTGCCCAAACTTGCGTCCGCAGAGGCATGGGCATGCACCATATAGTGCTTTGAGAAAGTGTGCAGGCTGGACCAGGTGGCCGCCTGACACACCTGTAGAGCAGATGCTCGATGTCGCAAGGCCCATGAGGCACCTACAGCTCTAGTAGAGTGTGCCTTCAAACCAACCGGGAGAGGCAAACCAGAAGACCGGTATGCCTCCTGAATGGGAGCCTTGATCCATCTGGCCAAGGTCGACTTCGAAGCCGCGGACCCCTTACAGCGACCCATCGTGAGGACAAATAAGGAATCCGAACTCCTAAAGGAGGCGGTCCTGGACACATAAATGCGTACAGCTCTCACGAGATCCAAAGTATGGAGGTCGCGCTCAACCTGATGAACGGGAGCGGGGCAAAATGATGGGAGAACAATCTCCTGGTTTAGGTGGAAAGTTGAAACCACCTTCGGCAAGAATTCAGGCCGCGGGCGCAGCACCACCTTGTCTTGGTGAACCACCAGAAAGGGTGACTTGCACGAAAGTGCAGCCAATTCTGAGACCCTTCTCAGAGACGTAATTGCCACCAGAAAAACCACCTTCTGGGACAGACGAGAGAGAGAGATGTCTCTCAGTGGCTCAAACGGCGGTTTCTGCAGTGCCGCCAGGACCATGTTGAGGTCCCAAGGGTCCAGAGGTCGTCTGTAAGGCGGAACCACCCGAGACACCCCCTGCAGAAATTGACGAACCTTTGGGAGGAGCGCCAAGCGCCTGTCAAACAGCACTGAAAGTGCTGATACTTGACCTTTCAGAGAGCCAAGGGATAATCCCAACTCCAAACCCGACTGTAGGAAGGCCAACAATGTCGGGATGGACAGGGGCCACGGTGAGCGTCCACCAGAGGCACACCAGGAGAAAAAGATTTTCCACGTTCTGTGGTATATCTTCCTGGAGACAGGTTTCCTTGCCCGATTCATCGTGGCAACCACCGTAGGAGAGAAGCCCCTGGATGTCAGCAACCAGGCCTCAAGAGCCATGCAGTCAATCTGAGGGCCCTGGAATTGAGGTGGAAGAATGGCCCTTGCGCGAGTAGATCTGCGCGTTCTGGAAGAGCCCACCGGTGTCCGCCTGACAGTTGCCAGAGGTCCGGGTACCAGGACCTCCGTGGCCAATCTGGAGCCACTAGAATGGCTACTCTGCATTCTGTCCTGATTTTCCACAGAACCCTGGGAATCAGAGCGAGAGGCGGGAACATATATGGCAGCTGGAAGCTGGACCAACTCAGGATCAGGGCATCCGCCCCCAGAGACTGAGGATCCCACGATCGTGCCATGTATTGGGGTACCTGATGATTCAACCGTGAGGCCATCAGATCCACGTCCGGAGTGCCCCATTTGCTGCAGATGTCCCGGAAGACGTCTGGATGCAGGGACCACTCTCCGGCGTCCATCCCCTGTCGGCTCAGGTAGTCGGCCTCCCAGTTCTCGACCCCTGGGATGTGAACTGCGGAGATCAGGCAGCCGTTTTCCTCCACCCAGGCTAGAATGCGGTGGACTTCGGCGAGGGCCTGAGCACTTCTGGTCCCTCCCTGATGATTTATGTAGGCGACGGCCGTCGCATTGTCGGACTGAACCCGAATGGGTTGTCCTGACAGGAATTTCTGAAACGCCAGGAGCGCCAGATAGACCGCCTTGATCTCCAGCACGTTGATCTGTAATGCCGACTCCGCCTGGGTCCAGAGGCCTTGAGCCCTGTGGTGTAAGAACACCGCGCCCCAGCCCTTCAGACTGGCGTCGGTGGTCACCACTAACCATGACGGTTTTAGAAAGGACCGGCCCCGTGACAGATGATGTGGCAGGAGCCACCACTGTAGGGAGTCCCTGGTCGATTGTGACAGCGTCACCAGCCGATTCAGAGAAATCGTCCTTTTGTCCCATCGGCGAAGAATCTCCAACTGGAGAGGACGGAGGCGAAACTGTGCGAAAGGCACCGCCTCTATCGCCGCTACCATGCGTCCCACCAGCTTCATCAACTCCCGTAGGGAAGATTGTGGTGACAGGAGAACATTCTGCACTCCTGATTGGATCGCAAGCTGTTTGGCTTGAGGTAGGGACACCAGGGCTGAGTCCGTGTGGAAGTCCATGCCCAGATATGTCAAAGACTGGGTCGGAACCAGGGTCGACTTTGGAATGTTGAGAAGCCACCCGAACTGTTCCAGAGACTTCATGGTCACCTCCAGGCTCACCCGACAAAGGTCTTCCGATGGCGCCCTGACCAGCAGGTCGTCCAAATAGGGAATGACGGCGTGTCCCTGCACATGCAGGAGAGCCATCATTGAGGCCATCACCTTTGTGAACACTCGCGGTGCCGAGGCTAGCCCGAATGGCAGTGCCACAAATTGGAAGTGTTCTTCCCCCACTGCGAATCTCAACCAGCGCTGATGAGCCGGTGCAATGGGCACGTGAAGGTAGGCGTCTCGGATATCTATGGACGCCAGGAAGTCTCCCTGTGACACAGCCGCGATCACGGAGCGCAGGGATTCCATACGAAACTTCCGGACCAACACGTGGCGGTTGAACAACTTGAGGTCCAGAACCGGACGAAAAGAGCCGTCCTTCTTTGGGACAATAAAGAGGTTGGAGTAAAAACCCCTGAACCTCTCTCCCGTGGGTACTGGGACCACCACTCCGTCTCTGCGGAGTCCCTCCAACACCAGATGAAAAGCCTGAGCTTTGTCTAGGGATGGAACAGACCGATGGAATCGGGTTGTGCCGGCTGTGACGTCAGCTCTATCCTGTAGCCTTTTGAGACTACGTCTCGGACCCACTGGTCTTGGACGTGGAGAAGCCATCTGTCCTGGAAAAGAGACAGGCGGCCCCCCACCTGTGGGGAGACAGGATGAAAGAGCGAGTCATGCCGAAGCGGGTTTAGGGGTGGCAGCTGCAGCCCCTGCCGGCTTCTTTTGGCGACTTTTGTTGCGCCACTGAGTGGAGGGCTTGCCCCCACGGTCCGCGCGAGCGGACGCCGCTGATGACTGCGAGCTGGGGCGAAAGGACCACTGTTTTGGGTTCCTTTTCACGGTATACCGTGGCTTAGGCTTATTCTGCGGTATCTTAGACTCAGCAGAATCCTTTATCAGCTTGTCCAGCTCGGTGCCGAAGAGCCTGTCACCAGCAAACGGAAGATTTTGCAAAATCTTCTTAGACGTGGCATCTGAGTCCCAAAGACGCAGCCACAACAACCTGCGGATCGCTATAGCATTGGCCGAAGCCACAGCCGAGCGAGTGGCAGTTTCCAAAGTTGCCGTCCTGGCGTAATCCGCATAAGCCCTTGCCCTGTCGGAGAGTGCCAGGACCTCTGGGCTGGCCCTAGCTAGATCAGAGATACCATCCAAGCAGGAGGTAATCGCTTGTAGGGTCCAGACCGCGGCAAAATTAGGGGCAAATGAAGACCCCACAGCCTCATAGGAAGACTTGGCGAGTTGCTCGACCTGTCTATCAGTAGCATCCTTCAATGAGGAGCTATCAGAGGCAGAAAACAAGGAGCGTGCAGCAATCCTGGTCATGGAAGCGTCCACCTTAGGGGACTGTGACCATTCCAGAAGCACCTCCTGAGGAAAGGGGAAGCGATTGTCCTTAGGTTTACGGACATAACGCCGCCCAGGATGTAACCTGGGAGCTCTAATCACCCTTCCAAAATTAGTGTGGTCCATAAAGGACCCACGTGGTCTTGCCTCCGGCCGCAGCCATTGATAGACCTCCTTGGGGTGAACAGTCACCTCCTCAGGAGGAGTGACCAGACGTAATGTCTCATTGATGGAGGACACCAGATCCTCCACCCCATCTGGAGGTTCAGAGACAGACCCGAGAGTAGAACCCCCATCATCTTCCTCACCATCAGAGGAACGCTCCTCCTCAGAGAGAGCTTGGAGCTCTGGAGAGGCCTCACGAGCTCGCTTAGGGGGTCTCACAGAAGAAGTAAGAAGCACCCGGGGGTAACTGGGAGGAGTAGCTGGGTTTTCCAGCCTCCTATGAAGTGCCTCCAGGGATTGCGACATGGAGGACATCTGGGACAGCAGAGATTCATTTATCTTATTCTGTGCTTCCCATGTCCCTGGGATCACCCGAACCTCAGGGTACAGACCCGCAGATTCTGATCCAACAGTAACTGTCCGGGTCTCTGGGCGTCCGCAATTATTGCAGGACCCCTCCACCAGTGAACCGTTGCATGTAGCGCAGGTAATGGTGCCATCTGCCGCCTTAGCAGCATGCTTCCTTACTGAGGACATCGCCACAGTAGGGGGAAATAAGCCAAGTTGTAACAAACAAACCGGAGATCCCGGTGGCTTACCGACCGCAGTAAGCGGTAGGAGGAAGCGGTGTTCGTGTGTGACCTCCGCGAGTTCCGGTCTCCCCTGGAAAGTGCAGACACACGCTGCAGCCAGATCCCAGCCGGGAAGAGAGGGAGAAGATGGCCGCCGACAGTAAAGTCATAGGCGTGGCCAGGAACACGCGGGAGAACACAAAACACGCCCATCGGTGATGTCACCGTAAGAGCTGCTTCCTCCTCCTCCAGGCAGCCTCAGTAATGGAGGTGCCAGAGCCCGCAGCGCGGGAAAAGAGTGTGTAACAATGCACATACACACACAGACTGCATGCACAAAACAAACATCAGCAGTCTACAGCCTCAGCCCCTGAGACACACAGGGCGGTCAGCCAGAGTGACCCCAGCACAGGGTACACCAACAGAACCGCGGACCCGAGGGTAACCGCGCGGTCTGAGTGTCATGACACCAAGTGACAGACACTACCCCCAGGCACACAGGAGACACACCAGGTGCCTCCGTGCCGGTCCGGTCTGTAAGCACCTTTAGGGAGGCCTCGGACGGGGGTACAGCACCAGTCCGGAGTGTAAGCACCATTTAGGGAGGCCTCGGACTGGGCTGGCTCCGTCCGGTCTGTAAGCACCATTTAGGGAGGCCTCGGACAGAGAGGAGCTGTGCAAGGCTCCAGGCTCCCCCTCTCCAGAGCCTCCATGGAGGGATGGAAAGGAAGGAGCTCGACAGCGTACCGGGAGAACAGCAAGTGTCCAGGCTAAAAAGCCCTCCGGTACCTCCACCAGCGTGTTCCACAAAGGGTGAGCGGGGAGACTGTCGAGGGTCCCAACCGGGACCATTTACCTTGTCTTCATACGCCATCACGTAAGCTGTGAGAATGCAGTGAAGTGCAAGCAAAGCGTGATCCTCCGAGCACACTAAGTTTAAAACTGAGGATGTTTCCTACGGTGGGGGTTTATAAGCGGAGGAGGCGGTGTCTACAAACTTGTAGTACCTAGTGTGACCTCCGGAGGGCGGAGCCCTAAACCCCATTGTCTGGGTCTCCCATTATGATGACCAGAAAATACTCGTGTATAAGCCGAGTTTTTCAGCCCAAAATTTGGGCTGAAAAGTCTCCCCCTCGGCTTATACACGGGTCTATACGGTAGGCTGCGTGGTGGAGGCTGTGGAGGCTGGAGGAGGCGGGGGGAGGCTGCTGTATGAGCGGCCCAGTCACGTGGGGCCGCTCATTATATATGCACTGCTTCCCCCTGTCAATCAGCGGCAGGGGGAAGCAGTGCATATATGCCCCCCAAATGCTGGCACTCTCCCCCCTTGTAAGGGCCCCCCCCCCGCTGCTTATATTACCATCCCGGTCTTCTGCTCAGCGCTGCTCCTCGGTGCTCCGTCCTCGCTGCTCC
Source organism: Allobates femoralis (assembly GCA_033576535.1). Lineage (NCBI taxonomy): Eukaryota > Metazoa > Chordata > Amphibia > Anura > Aromobatidae > Allobates > Allobates femoralis. The sequence continues at coordinate 557,546,858 of JARQOC010000005.1, forward strand.
CGTCCTGCTACATCCGGGATCTCCGGCCGTCGCAGGCATATGACATCATCGTGCGACGGCCGGGGATCCCGGATGTAGCAGGACGGGAGCAGCGAGGACGGAGCACCGAGGAGCGGCGCTGAGCAGAAGACCGAGATGGTAAGAGAATGGGGGGCGAGTGCCAGCATTTGGGGGCTGCTGGGTAACCCCTAGGGGCTGCTGGGTACACCCGGGGGCCTGCTGCATGTACCCCCGGGGGCCTGCTGCATGTACCCCCGGGGGCCTGCTGCATGTACCCCCGGGGGCCTGCTGCATGTACCCCCGGGGGCCTGCTGCATGTACCCCCGGGGGCCTGCTGTATATACCCCTGGGGGCCTGCTGAATACCCCTGGGGGCCTGCTGAATACCCCTGGGGGCCTGCTGAATACGATACTACTGGGGCCTGTATACCACTGAGAGGGCCTGTATACCACACTGCTGGGGGCTGTATACCTCACTGCTGGGGGTTGTATACCTGTGCTGGAGTCCACCCTCGGCTTATACGCGAGTCAATAAGTTTTCCCAGTTTTTGGGGGCAAAAGTAGGGGGTCGGCTTAGACACGGGTCGGCTTATACACGAGTATATACGGTATATATATATATATATATATATATATATATATATATATATATATATATATATATATATATATATATATATATATATACACACACACACACACACACATACATACACACACAATGCTAAAAGAAATAAAGGGAACACTTAAACAGCAGAACATAACTCCAGGTAAGTCAAACCTCTGTGAAATCAAACTGTCCACTGAAGGGGTGTTTACACGTTGCGATATTGGCGTCCAATTTCAATGAAAAGTCACGTGGTTCGATCGTTGGAGCCGATATCGTTCTGCATTGTATGGTGTGAACGTCCAATACGATGCAGGAACGATGTCAATGCGATATCGGGGATTGAATGAGCGTGCTATTCAATGCTCCGATACTGAATGGAGATTGGAGCCGGATCGTGCTGTGTGACAGCCCAACTATGATGTGAAGTTCAACGTCACCCATTCACTCCCATGTTAAATGGTCGTTGGGGGGCGTCGACATCGTACGGACGTTGTATCCAGAAATCGCAACGTGTAAACCTCCGATGCGATGCGGGAGAAACGTGCACTAAATGCGCGCTCCCGCGCCATTGAACTGCGATATCAGAACGATATTGAAACGTGTAAACCCACCCTTAGGAGGCCGCACTGATTGACAATCCATTTCACATGCAAATGGAACAGTTAACAGATGGAAATTATTGTCAATAATTATCAATACACTCAATAAAAGAGCGGCTCTGCAGGTGAGGACCACAGACCACATCTCAGCACCAATGATGGGCTTTCACACTCGTGGTACCACGAGACGGACTCTACAACCCAACACAAGTGCCTCAGGTAGTGCAGCTCATCCAGGATGGCACATCAGTGTGAGCTGTGGTAAGGTGGTTTACTGTGTCTGCCAGCGTAGTGTCCAGAGGCTGGAGGCGCTACCAGGAGACAGGCCAGGACACCAGGAGACGTGAATGGGGCCGTAGGAGGACAACAGCCCAATAGCAGGACAGCTACCTCCGCCTTTGTGCAAGGAGGAACAGGAGGACACTGCCAGAGCCCTGCAAAATGACCTCCAGCAGGACACATACGTCCATGTGTCTGCACAAACGGTTAGAAACCGACTCCATGAGGACGGTATGAGAGCCCGACGTCCACAGATGGGGGTTGTGCTCACAGCCCAACACTGTGCAGGACGCTTGGCATTTGCCACAGAACACCAGGATTGGCAAATTCACCACTGGTGCCCTGTGCTCTTCACAGATGAAGCAGGTTCACACTGAGGACATGTGACAGACGTGACAACGTCTGGAGACGCCGTGGAGAGCGATCTGCTGCCTGCAACATCCTTCAGCATGACCGGTTTGGCAGTGGGTCAGTAGTGGAATGGGGTGGCATTTCTTTGGGCAGCCCTCCATGTGCTCATCAGAGGTAGCCTGACTGCCATTATGTACCAAGATGAGATCCTCAGACCCCGTGTGAGACCATATTCTGGTGCGCTTGGCCTGGGTTCCTCCTAATGCAGGACAATGCCTGGACCTCATGTGGCTGGAGTGTGTCAGCAGTTCCTGCAACATGAAGGCATTGAAGCTATGGACTGGCCGCCCGTTCCCCAGACCTGAATCCAATAGAGCACGTCTGAGACATCATGTCTCGCTCCATCCACCAACAGACTGTCCAGGAGTTGGCGGATTCTTTAGTCCAGGTCTGGGAGGAGATCCCTCAGAACATCCGCAACCTCATCAGGAGCACACCCAGGTGTTGTAGGGAGGTCATACAGGCACACACAATACTGAGCCTAATTTTGATTTGTTTTAAGGACTTTAATTTTGTGTGCGACTCCAAATCCAGGCCTCCATTGGTTAATAAATCTGATTTCCATTGATGCTTGTTGTGTGATTTTGTTGTCAGCACATTCAACTTTGTACAGAATAAAGTATTCAATGAGAATATTTAATTCATTCAGATCTAGTATGTGTTATTTGAGGGTTCCCTTTATTTTTTGAGCAGAGTATATATATATTGTTGCCAGAACTAGAGAATCATACTGACAGATCACATTTACAGGATAATAAACATAGTCAATTAAAGAAAAACAATAATATTTAAAAATTGACCTCTCTTTTAAATTTCAAAAGTACAACTCGTCCAGCAAAAAAAAGAGAATTTTGTTTACGTACCGTAAATTCTTTTTTCTTGAATCATCAATGGGAGACCCAGACAATGGGGTTTAGGGCACTGCCCTCCGGAGGCCACACTAGGTACTACAAGTTTGTAGACACCGCCCCCTCCGCTTATAAACCCCTACCGCAGGGAATATCCTCAGTTTGGTCCATAAGCTGCGAGGAGACAACATAAACCACACCCGAAACATCGGGAAAGAGACCGTATACATACGGTCCAACAACCCGGAAAAAAACTGTCCCAACTAGGAACAGGTCAAATGCAAAACATGCAACGGAACAACTGGGTGGGTGCTGGGTCTCCCATTGATGATTCAAGAAAAAAGAATTTACGGTACGTAAACAAAATTCTCTTTTTTCTGATCATCATAATGGGAGACCCAGACAATGGGGATGTCCTAAAGCAAAACCCCAGGGCGGGAAGAGTTCCTCAAAAAGACGTTGACATACACGGGCCCCCTCAAAGGTGAGCAACCGCCGCCTGGAGGACCCGCCTGCCCAAACCTGCATCCGCAGAGGCATGGGTATGCACCATATAGTGCTTAGAGAAGGTGTGCAGGCTGGACCAGGTGGCCGCCTGACACACTTGCAGAGCTGAAGCGCGATGTCGCAAAGCCCAGGATGCACCAACGGCTCTGGTCGAGTGCGCCTTCAAGCCCACCGGGAGAGGCAAACCAGAAGAACGGTAGGCCTCTTGAATGGGAGCCTTGATCCATCTGGCCAAGGTCGATTTTGACGCCGCGGACCCCTTACAGCGACCCGCCGTAAGGATGAACAAAGAGTCCGAACTCCGGAAGGAGGCAGTCCTGGACACATAAATGCGTACAGCCCTCACTAAATCCAGAGTGTGGAGGTCGCGCTCAAACTGATGAACAGGAGCGGGACAAAACGATGGGAGCACAATCTCTTGGTTCAAGTGGAAAGTGGAAACCACTTTTGGCAAGAATTCTGCCCGCGGGCGCAACACCACCTTGTCTTGGTGGACTACCAGGAAGGGTGACTTGCACGACAGTGCAGCCAATTCAGAAACCCTTCTCAGAGACGTAATTGCCACCAGAAAGACCACTTTCTGTGACAGACGAGAAAGGGAGACTTCCCTCAGAGGCTCGAACGGCGGTTTCTGCAGAGTCGTCAGAACCATGTTAAGGTCCCAAGGGTCCAGCGGTCGCCTATATGGCGGAACCACCCGAGACACCCCTTGCAGAAACTGGCGGACCTTAGGAAGGAGCGCCAAACGCCTGTCAAACAGCACTGAAAGAGCTGATACTTGACCCTTCAGGGAGCTGAGGGATAAGCCCATTTCCAAACCCGATTGTAGGAAAGCCAACAAGGTCGGGATGGACAAGGGCCACGGAGATCGTCCACCAGAGGCACACCAGGAGAAAAAGATTTTCCACGTCCTGTGGTAAATCCTCCGTGACACAGGCTTCCTAGCCCGATTCATAGTGGCAACCACTGTAGGAGAGAATCCCCTGGATGTCAGAAGCCAGGCCTCAAGAGCCATGCAGTCAATCTGAGGGCCTTGGAATTGAGGTGGAAGAAGGGGCCCTGCGCGAGTAGATCTGCGCGTTCTGGAAGAGCCCACCGGAGTCCGCCGGACAGTTGCCACAGGTCTGGGTACCAGGACCTCCTGGGCCAATCCGGTGCCACTAGAATGGCTACGCTGCACTCCGACCTGATCTTCCACAAAACCTTGGGAATCAGTGCTAGTGGTGGGAACACATATGGTAGATGGAAACCGGACCAACTCAGGATCAGGGCGTCCGCCCCCAGAGACTGAGGATCCCATGATCTCGCCATGTATTGCAGCACCTGATGATTCAGCCGTGAGGCCATCAGATCCACATCCGGAGTGCCCCATTTGCTGCAGATGTCCTGGAAGACGTCCGGATGAAGAGACCACTCTCCGGCGTCCATTCCCTGTCGGCTCAGGTAATTGGCCTCCCAGTTCTCGACCCCTGGGATGTGAACTGCGGAGATCAGGCAGTCGTTGTCCTCCACCCAGGATAGATTGCGGTGGACTTCGGCGAGGGCCTGAGCACTTCTGGTCCCTCCCTGATGATTTATATATGCGACGGCCGTCGCATTGTCGGACTGAACCCGCATGGGCTGTCCCGACAGGAACTTCTGAAACGCCAGGAGCGCCAGATAGACCGCCTTGATCTCCAGTACGTTGATCTGCAACGCCGACTCCGACTGAGTCCAGAGGCCTTGAGCCCTGTGGTGCAAGAACACCGCCCCCCAGCCCTTCAGACTGGCGTCGGTGGTCACCACTAACCATGACGGTTTGAGGAAAGACCGGCCCCGTGACAAGTGAAGTGGCTGAAGCCACCACAGCAGGGAATCCCTGGTCGGCCGTGAAAGGGCCATCAGCCGATTCAGTGAGATCGTCCTCTTGTCCCATCTGCGGAGAATTTCCAGCTGGAGAGGACGGAGGCGAAATTGTGCAAACGGCACCGCCTCTATCGCTGCCACCATGCGTCCCACCAGCTTCATCAACACTCGTATGGATGATTGTGGGGACAGGAGTATATCTTGGACTCCCGATTGGATGGCCAGCTGTTTGGCTCGTGGCAGGGACACCAGAGCTGAGTCCGTGTGGAAGTCCATGCCCAGATAGGTCAATGACTGGGTCGGAACCAGGGTTGACTTCTGGACATTGAGAAGCCATCCAAACTGTTCCAGAGACTTCATGGTCACCTCCAGGCTCTTCCGGCAAAGATGTTCTGATGGCGCCCTGACCAGCAGGTCGTCTAGATAGGGTATGACGGCGTGTCCCTGCACATGTAGGAGAGCCATCGTAGATGCCATCACTTTCGTGAACACCCGCGGAGCCGAGGCCAACCCGAAGGGCAGCGCCACGAACTGGTAGTGTTCGTCCCCCACTGCAAATCTCAACCAGCGTTGATGAGCCGGTGCAATGGGTACGTGAAGGTAAGCGTCTCGGATATCTATGGACGCTAGGAAGTCTCCCTGCGACACAGCCGCGATCACGGAGCGCAGGGATTCCATGCGGAACTTCCGAACCAACAGGTGACGGTTGAACAACTTGAGGTCCAGGACCGGGCGAAAGGAGCCGTCCTTCTTCGGGACGATAAAGAGGTTGGAGTAAAAACCCCTGAACCTCTCTCCTGAAGGCACTGGGATCACTACTCCGTCTCTGCGGAGTCCCTCCAACACCAGGTGAAAAGCCTGAGCCTTTTCCGGGGATGGAACAGACCGATGGAATCGGTGTGCCGGTCGCGACGTCAGCTCTATCCTGTAACCGCGCGAGACTACGTCTCGGACCCACTGATCTTGGACGTGGAGTAACCATCTGTCCTGAAATCGTGACAGGCGGCCCCCCACCTGTGGGGCGGCAGGACGCGAGAGCGAGTCATGCGGAAGTGGGTTTGGGAGTGGCAGCTGCTGCTCCCGTTGACTTCTTCTGGCGACCCTTGGGGCGCCACTGAGTAGAGGGCTTGCCCCCTCTGTCCGCGCGAGTGGACGAAGCTGATGACTGTGAGTTGGAACGAAAGGACCACTGTTTTGGGTTCCTTTTAACGGTATACCGTGGCTTAGGTTTATTCTGTGGGATCTTAGACTCCGCAGAATCCTTTATCAGCTTATCCAGCTCGGTACCAAACAGTCTGTCGCCAGAGAATGGAAGATTCTGCAGAATCTTTTTTGACGTGGCATCTGAGTCCCATAGACGCAGCCACAACAACCTGCGGATCGCTATCGCATTGGCCGAAGCCACAGCAGAGCGAGTGGCAGTTTCTAGGGTCGCAGTCCTGGCGTAATCTGCATAGGCCCTTGCCCTGTCAGTAAGCGCTAGGACCTCTGAATTGGACCCCGCCAGGTCAGTGATACCATCCAGGCAGGTGGTGATCGCCTGCAGAGTCCAGACCGTGGCAAAATTAGGGGCAAATGAAGACCCCACAGCCTCATAGGAAGACTTGGCGAGTTGTTCGACCTGTCTATCCGTAGCGTCCTTCAATGAGGAGCTATCAGAGGCAGAGAATAGGGAGCGTGCAGCAATCCTGGTCATGGAAGCGTCCACTTTCGGGGACTGCGACCACTCCTGAAGCACCTCCTGTGGGAAGGGGAAGCGAGTGTCCCTAGATTTACGGACATAACGCCGCCCAGGGTGAACCCTGGGTGCTCTAACCACCCTTCCAAAGTTAGTGTGGTCCATAAAGGAGCCACATGGGCGAGCCTCCGGCTGCAACCATTGATACACCTCCTTAGGGTGTAGTTCCACCTCCTCAGGGGGTGCCACGAGACGAAGAGTCTCGTTGATGGAGGATACCAAATCCTCCACCCCGTCAGGTGGTTCTGACATAGACTGAAGCATTGAACCCCCATCATCCTCGTCACCATCAGAGTGACGCTCCTCCTCAGAGAGGGTCTGGAGCTCTGGTGATTCATCCCGGCGAGCCCGCTTAAGGGGTCTCGCGGTAGCAAAGGGTGATACCCGGGGGTAACTTGAGGGAGCAGCTGGACCTTCCAGTCTCCTAGTCAGTGCCTCCAGGGATTGCGACATGGAGGACAGCTTAGATAACACAGATTCATTAATCTTATTCTGTGTTTCCCATGGCCCTGGGATCACCTGAACCTCAGGGTACAGCACCGGCGCTGCTGCCTCTGCATTATCAGTCCGTGCCTCTGGGCGTCCGCAGTTATTGCAGGACCCCCCAACCAGCGTCCCGTTGCATATAGCACAGGTAGTGGTGGAGTTGTCTGCCTTAGCAGCGCTCTTCTTTGCTGGGGACATGCCGACAGCAGAAGAGAAAAATAAGCCAAGTATGAAACCGGAACACCGGCGGCTTACCGACCGCTTCAATGCGGTAGAGGGGAGCGGTGTGTGTGTGGCCTCCGCGAGGTCAATGACCGGATTCTCCCGGGAGCGCAGCAGTGCACTCATTCAGTCCCAGCAGGGAAGTGAGGAGAAGATGGCCGCCGCCAGACAAGTCGTGGGCGGGCCGAAAACACGCGGGAATCACACACACACACGCCCAGTGATGATGTCATCCCATGGGCTGCTCCACATCTCTCCAAGCAGCCATCTTAGTAATCTGGTGCTGGAGCCCGCAGCGCGGGAGATATAGTATCCACACTATATCCAGGGCTTCAGACAAACTCTGTAGCCCGCAGCCGCAGCCCCTGTGACACACAGGGCGGTCAGCTATGGTGACCCCAGCACAGGGTACACCGCCAGAACCGCGGACCCGAGGGTTGCGCGCGGTCTGAGTGCCAAAACACGTCAGTGTCAGACACTACCCCCAGGCACACCGGAGACACACAGGGCGCCTCAGTGCCGGTCCGGTCTGTAAGCACCATATAATGGGAGGCCTCGGACGGGGGTTCAGCACCAGTCCGGTCTGTAAGCACCTTTAGGGAGGCCTCGGACAGGGGGTTCAGCACCAGTCCGGTCTGTAAGCACCTTTAGGGAGGCCTCGGACTGGGCTGGCTCCAGTCCGGTCTGTAAGCACCATTTAGGGAGGCCTCGGACGGAGCGGAGCTGTGCAAGGCTCCTATCTCCCACTTCCCAGAGCCCCCCAAGGAGGGATGTGAAGGAGCGCGGCAGCGTACCGGGAGGACACAACGTGTCCAGGCTCTGGGCCCTCCGGTACCTCAACCTGTGTGTTCCCTCAAGGGTGAACAGGGAGACTGCCGGAGATCCCCGACCGGGACCTACCTTGTCTTCAGACGCCATCACGTAAGCTGTGAGAATGCTGTGATGTGCAAGCAATGCGTGTGATACCTCCGAGCACACTAAGTTTAAAACTGAGGATATTCCCTGCGGTAGGGGTTTATAAGCGGAGGGGGCGGTGTCTACAAACTTGTAGTACCTAGTGTGGCCTCCGGAGGGCAGTGCCCTAAACCCCATTGTCTGGGTCTCCCATTATGATGATCAGAAAACAAGCAGCGCTGCAGTGTAAAGCATGGTGTTCTAACTGGTGAATTCTGGACTGCCGTAGACTCCATCAGAGTCACTAAGTCCTGTTACAATATAACTATATAGGGACCTGAGGATCTTCAGGATCCCAGCAGGAGACGACATCTCACCTTCCGGCATCAGTCTCCTTGAAGATACCATCCTGGTTGGGACAGAGCTCACAGCTCGGGGACACACCGCACTTGCAAGCATCACAAAACCAGGGCTCGGTAGAGTTCTCAGAGGCCGAGCTCATAATGGAATCACTCTCCCCATCAACACCATAACAGCCTGAAACAAAGACAAAATGATATTCAAAAGATGTGTGAGTGCAGCTCTGGAGTATAATACAGGATGTAACTCAGGATCAGTAATGTAATGTATGTACACAGTGACTGCACCAGCAGAATAGTGAGTGCAGCTCTGGAGTATAATACAGGAGGTAACTCAGGGTCAGTAATGTAATGTATGTACACAGTGACTGCACCAGGAGAATAGTGAGTGCAGCTCTGGAGTATAATACAGGTGACTCAGGATCAGTAATGTAATGTATGTACACAGTGACTGCACCAGCAGAATAGTGAGTGCAGCTCTGGAGTATAATACAGGAGGTAACTCAGAATCAGTAATGTAATGTATGTACACAGTGAGTGCAGCTCTGGAGTATAATACAGGAGGTAACTCAGGATCAGTAATGTAATGTATGTACACAGTGACTGCACCAGCAGAATAGTGAGTGCAGCTCTGGAGTATAATACAGGAGGTGACTCAGGATCAGTAATGTAATGTATGTACACAGTGACTGCACCAGCAGAATAGTGAGTGCAGCTCTGGAGTATAATACAGGAGGTAACTCAGAATCAGTAATGTAATGTATGTACACAGTGAGTGCAGCTCTGGAGTATAATACAGGAGGTAACTCAGGATCAGTAATGTAATGTATGTACACAGTGACTGCACCAGCAGAATAGCGAGTGCAGCTCTGGAGTATAATACAGGAGGTAACTCAGGATCAGTAAGGCAATGTATGTACACAGTGACTGCACCAGCAGAATAGTGAGTGCAGCTCTGGAGTATAATACAGGAGGTGACTCAGGATCAGTAATGTAATGTATGTACACAGTGACTGCACCAGCAGAATAGTGAGTGCAGCTCTGGAGTATAATACAGGAGGTAACTCAGGATCAGTAATGTAATGTATGTACACAGTGACTGCACCAGCAGAATAGTGAGTGCAGCTCTGGAGTATAATACAGGAGGTAACGCAGGATCAGTAATGTAATGTATGTATATAGTGACTGCACCAGCAGAATAGTGAGTGCAGCTCTGGAGTATAATACAGGAGGTAACTCAGGATCAGTAATGTAATGTATGTATACAGTGACTGCACCAGCAGAATAGTGAGTGCAGCTCTGGAGTATAATACAGGAGGTAACTCAGGATCAGTAATGTAATGTATGTACACAGTGACTGCACCAGCAGAATAGTGAGTGCAGCTCTGGAGTATAATACAGGAGGTAACTCAGGATCAGTAATGTAATGTATGTACACAGTGACTGCACCAGCAGAATAGTGAGTGCAGCTCTGGAGTATAATACAGGAGGTAACTCAGGATCAGTAATGTAATGTATGTACACAGTGACTGCACCAGCAGAATAGTGAGTGCAGCTCTGGAGTATAATACAGGAGGTAACTCAGGATCAGTAATGTAATGTATGTATACAGTGACTGCACCAGCAGAATAGTGAGTGCAGATCTGGAGTATAATACAGGAGGTAACTCAGGATCAGTAATGTAATGTATGTACACAGTGACTGCACCAGCAGAATAGTGAGTGCAGCTCTGGAGTATAATACAGGAGGTAACTCAGGATCAGTAATGTAATGTATGTACACAGTGACTCCACCAGCAGAATAGTGAGTGCAGCTCTGGAGTATAATACAGGAGGTAACTCAGGATCAGTAATGTATGCACACAGTGAGTCAGTGTTTTTATATGGATAAGTTTTATATGTAAACTAAAAAGTAGAGCGCATAGTCGTTAAACTTCAGTTGGGTAAGATGAAAAGTATAGTGAGGTCAGGGAGTTTGTGAACACTTTCTCACCTCCAGTTAAAAAAAATGAAAATGTCAATGTAAAGGTTTAGTAAAATTAATTTATTTTATTTATTTTTTTCCTAAATGAGAACAGCTTCTCCCAAAATGAAAACATTTGCTCGGAGGATGAAAAGCGTTTATTTTCCTCTCAAGCACAAAACACGAATAAAAAGGAAAAGTAATTCAGAAATATGAGCATTTAATAAAAGAAATGAAACATGAATGCATAAATTGAACGATTTGATATTAATTTGTCCGGCACATGAACGTTCTTTATTCGTCGCTCTCTGAAATTATATGTTGTGACTTTACCCTTGTAATTGCTTTTTGGAACACAAAATGGGCGCAGAATTATCTGTCAATTCAAGTGGCTTCCGGAATGACAATAAACAGATAGGTTACCGGGTGAGGCAGAGAAAGCTAGATGCTTTTAAAGGAGAATGATGTTTAATAGAGGTCTTGACTGAGCGCGGGGCCGTCACGAGCGCGGGGCCGTCACGAGCGCGGGGCCCACACGAGCGCGGGGCCCACACGAGCGCGGGGCCCACACGAGCGCGGGGCCCACACGAGCGCGAGACCTCTGAGAGTAGGGCAACCTGAAAGCGGGGAACTCAAGAGTAGGGCCTCCGAGTAGCGAGGCCTACTAGTAACGGGGTGACCAAGAGCAGGGAGTCAGAATAGGATGACCAATAAAGGGGCCTAAAAATAGTGGCGCCTCCCAAGAGATGGGGCCTCCCAAGAGATGGGGCCACCCAAGAGATGGGGCCACCCAAGAGATGGGGCCACCCAAGAGATGGGGCCACCCAAGAGATGGGGCCACCCAAGAGATGGGGCCACCCAAGAGATGGGGCCTCCAAGAGATGGGGCCTCCAAGAGATGGGGCCTCCAAGAGATGGGGCCTCCAAGAGATGGGGCCTCCAAGAGATGGGGCCTCCCAAGAGATGGGGCCTCCCAAGAGATGGGGCCTCCCAAGAGATGGGGCCTTGGAAAATGAGACCACTGAGAGCGGGGCCTCTGAGATATGCAGTTTCAAGAATAAGGCAGAGTTGAGGTTTATTTCGTGGGAGTGGACTTCTGGTACAGGAAAAAGCGTGATGTGATTTATTGGGATAGATAGATCAGGTAAGGGAGTTCAGTGAGATGGAGGAAAGATTAGGAGTTCATATTTGTCCATGTTGAGAAGAGAAGAAGGAAAAATGGCTCATAAACACTCTGGGATTCTGGACAGCAGATGACTGGTCCAGAGAGGTATGGTTGAGTGTCATCAGCATAGAGATGGTCCTGGAAGCCGAGGGACTTTATGAATTGACCCAGGCCAAAGTTATAGAAAAAGAAAAGTAGGGGTCCTAAGATAAGAGACCTGAGGGACACAGATAAAGGGTGGAATGAAGAGGTGGGGGGAGAAATGTGAGGTTATTTAGGTATGAGGACATCCAGGAGAGGACGAGGTGTAATATTGAGGGTAGAGAGGATCTGTAGTAGGAGGAAGTGGTCAACTGTGGAAAGTAGAGTACAGGTCTCGAAGAAGAAGTATAGAGAAATATCTGTTTGCTTTAGCAGTAAGTAAATCATTAGTAATTTTGGTCAGGGCAGTATTGGTGAAGTAGTGGGGACGGAGCTGGATTGTAGGTTGTCGAAGAGAGAGTTAGAGGAGAGGTTGCAGAGAGTTCAGCATGGACATAGTGCTGGAGGTGTTTGTAGGTGAACTGGAGCAGCAATATGGGGCGATAGCTGGTAGTAGTGGTCGAGTTGAGGGATGGCTTCTTCGGGATAGGTGTGTTCGTGACATGTTAGAAAGTTGAAGGGAAAGAACCAAAAAATGTTAATAGGTTGAAGAGTCGGGATAATCGGGGTGGTGAGGTTTGGTGGTATGTGGTGGTGTCAAGCGCATAAGTGGAGAGTTGCGATTTGGAGAAGTTGAGTAAGCTCTCCTTCAGAAATGGTGAGAAGGTTATGGAGGAAAGGTAATGGTCTGTTGTACTAAGAAGTTGAGGTGGTTGAACAATAATGACTTTCCCCGATTTGGTCGATCTTGTTGAAACGTGTGGCAAAGTCTTCTGCAGAGAGGAGGGAGGTCCGAGGGGAAGGTGGTGGGTGGAGGAGTGTTGTATAACTGTTTGTGGTTGTGGGATAAGGAAAATATAAAGGTTGTGAAGTCGTCCTGTTTGGGGGAAGTGAGGGCCGACCGGAATGTGAAGGTTGATCGAGCGTGTTTAAGTCTTCCTGGGAACGCGTTTCCTTCCAGCGCCGCTCAGCAACCCTGCACACTTACCCAAGCTTTGTAGTGAGGTTAGTGTGCCAGGGTTGTCAGATGTGTACAGAGGTGTTATCATTCATTGTAATCCAGCCTCTGATGATAATGTACCTGCTGAAAACTCTCCCAGAAAGAATGGGAATTAGCCAGAGTGAAAATAGCAAGATTACAGATTTTTTTTTTTTAATAGAGATGATGATGTAAAAAAAAAATAGAAAAGAAAACATGTAACACAAAAACCTGCTTTATTGAATAGTTTTTGTCTGATAGACCCTCTGCATGGCGGTACAGCACCCCTGCAATCATGGAGGACACAGAGGAACGTGTCACACAAGCTGAAAGGCTGGAGAACAGGGATGTAAGACTGGCACAAGACGTTTGCCTGAAGACACCCTGCAATCAAGATGTCAGGAGAAGTGACAACAAGGCTAATACTCAACAGCCCGACAAAGGGAAGAGGCGTCCATCCCACAGACTCAGCACATATATATGATCTCAGCATACAAGGATGGGAGGATTAGCAGTTTCAACATGGACCCATAAAGTACGACAGGTGCAAAATTGTGTCCTAGACCACCAGGGAATCAACTATTAACCCTCTCTTCCACCTAGACCACCAGTAAAGTTAATTAGCATCTTCCACTCTAGACTATTATGGAATCCGTTACTGACCCTCTCGTCTACCCCAAAACTACTGTGAAACTAATTACTAACAGTCTCTATTACTCTAGACCACCAGGGAAACACCTACTAATCCCCTCTTCCACCTAGGCCACCAGTAAATTCATTAGTATTTCTTTTCTCTACTCTACACAATCATGGAATCCACTGCTAACCCTATTGCTTTCAGCCACCAGGTAATCAATTGCTTACTCTTCTATCCTAAACCACAAGGCAATCCATTACTAACCCCGGGGCCGCAGACGCGTCAATATCGCGTGCAATATCTCTGCTGCACGTAACGTTGCAGTGATATTGACGCGTGTGACATGGTATATCAACCAGCAATAAATCGCTGGTTGATGGTCGCCAGGTTTTCGGACAGGACCGATAACCTGGTGATGGTGCGTGCGACACCGGGAGACGCGCAATCAGCCAGCTCCCAGCGCCTCTCAGCAAGCGCTGGGAGCTGGTATTCATGGTAAACTGCGGGTAACTAGGCAGCACGGGCTGCCTAGATACCCGATGTATACCTTGCTTACCAGCTTTCTCCGCTCCTCGGCTGGTATACAAGGTACACAGCGGGTAACTAGTGACCCGAGTTAACCGCTGTGTACCTTGGATAGCAGCCGATGAGCGGAGAAGGCTGGTAACCAAGGTATACATCGGGTATCTAGGCAGCGCGCGCTGCCTAGAGACCCACAGTTTACCATGGATACCAGCCTGCTCCCGCTAACCGCAGCCTGGCAGCGGGAGAAAGACATCTTGGAAACGATATTTAAATAATTTCCACAATGTCGCTGGTATACTGATCGCTGGTGAGTCTGCCTGTGGCGATCAGCCATCAGTGTCGCCAGCGATCAGATCGCTGACGACATTGACGTGTGTGACGGGGCCTTTACATCTTAAAACTACTACGGAACTAATTACTAACGGTCTCTATTATTCTAGACTACCAGGGAATCATGGAATAACTCTCTCTTCCATCTAGACCACCAGGAAACCAAAATATTAATGTCACGGGTATCTCCCACCATTAGGAGACTTCTAACAGCTCTGGGATCTGAGATTCACATGAACTTGTGAGAATCTGGATTTTAAGTGTGATTGTTTTGTTTTGAACCATCAAGGGTGAATTACATTTTCTTTGCTGGTAGCTCCTGGTTAATTTGTCTCAGCTGCAGCAGTTTATGACCACTCTTCTTCCCTTTAAATAGTCACATGATTTATCACCTGATGCTGGTAACAGATTAATTCTATTCTGACCACCTTGTGTAGCTGCTGGAGTCCTGGTGTCTGGCTGAAGCAATGAAGTAGTATTGTATCCTGTTTAAATTCAACTGTCTGTCTACCTTCCCCTGTGTTGAATTATAGAAGAGGTGAAGTCTAGTGCACTCACTGGCTTTCACAATAGCCAGAGTGGGTGGAGGGATAGCTCAGGGATTAGGCATGTGACAACTGTGGGGGGGACCTGCTTAGGGACGTTAGGGGAGCTCAGGGACCAACACAGGTTTGTTACAAGGAGGTGACCCATTGACCGATCCCTATTGACAGGGTCTAATTCTGCCTTTTCAGGCCGTTATAACATATATGTAGCGCCGTGCGCTGGGCATCCCCGCTCTTCTACCCTAGCACACCAGGGGATAAAAAAACCACCCCGCTTTACTACTACCAACCACTAGGGAATCAAGTACTATCGATCCCCTGTAGAACCCCTTCAGCACAACAGACGGTGGCTGAACATTACCTTCGTGGACGGTTATACCGCAGTTATCGCACTGGATGATCTCATCCGCATCTTCGCTATTGTCCCCCAGACACACGCAGCATATCAAGATGTGATCCATTTTCTGCGAACACCACTTGTCACTCTTCTCCAAGATCAACGAGTCCTATTAAAATATCGCCAATTAAATTAGAATCGCTGTAGACGATTATATACCATATATAGCCATGGCCAAAAGTATTGGCACCCTTAAAAGTGTTCCAAAAAATAAAGCATTTCACCCAGAAAATTGTAATTGCACGTTTTGTCATACACATGTTTATTGTGAAAAACAGAGGGAAAAAAAAGGCAAATTGGACAAAAATAGGCCGGACAAAATTGTTGGCACCTTTCCAAAACACAAAACTTTGTTTCCAGCATGTGATGCTCGTTCACACTCACCTGAGATGAGTAACAGGTGTGGGCAATATGAAAATCACACCTGAAACCAGATAAAAGGGGAGAAGTTGGCTCAATCTCTCCATTGTGTGTCTGTGTTTGTCACACTAAGCGTGGAGAACAGAAAGAGCCTGAAGACTAGAGAACCAAAATTGTTGAAAAATATCAACAATCTCCAGGTTACAAGTCCATCTCCAGAGATTTTGATGCTTTTTTGTCCACAGTATGAAATATAATCAAGAGGTTTACAACCCATGGCACTGTAGCTAATCTCCCTGGATGTGGAGGGCAGAGAAAAACTGATCAAAGGTTACAATGCAGGATAGTCCGGATGGTGGATAAGCATCAATCAAGTTCCGAAGAAATTCCAGCTGTCCTGCAGGCTCAGGGGGCATCAGTGTCAGAGAGAACTATCCGTCCACATGTGAATGAAATTAAACACTATGAGGAGACCCAGGAGGATCTCACTGCCGACACAGACAAAAGCCAAAATGCAAGTAACCAAAATCCTTCTGGGAAAGCGTCTTATGGACATATGAGACAAGATAGAGCTTTTGACAAAGCACATCATTCTACTTTTTACTGGAAACAGAATGAGGCTACAAAAAAAGAGCACAGGACCTAAAGTCACATATGGTGGAGGTCAGAGAAAAGAGCACAGGACCTACAGCCACATATGGTGGAGGTCAGAGAAAAGAACACTAGACCTACAGTCACATATGGGGGAGGTCAGAGAAAAGAACACAGGACCTACAGTTACATATCGGGGAGGTCAGAAAAAAGAACGCAGGACCTACAGTCATATATGGGGGAGGGCAGAGAAAAGGGCACAAGACCTACAGTCACATATAGGGGAGGTCAGAGAAAAAAGTACAGGACCCACAGTCACATGAGGGAGGTCAGAGAAAAGAATGCAGGACTTAAGATACCGTCACACGAGGAAACGGTACCGCCGATTTATTAGGCGATGCAAGGGCGTGGCCTATCGGCACCGACATCGCCTAATGTGAATAGGCGAGGGCGACGCCATTTTCTGGTCGCCTGGTTTCAGAGCACTGCTCTGAAACCAGGCGGCCGATCAGGGGCGATGTGTACACATCGCCCCATGTAAAGGACCGCCGGCGACCTGACAGGCGATGGGAGCCATGGGCTCCCATTGTACTGCATCGCCGCTGGAGTTTTGAGACACCCGAGCGGCGATGGCGCCTGTCAGATCGCCGGCGCGGCACTGGAGGTGTCGCCTCATGTAAATAGGGGACGGCGACGCTGGCGGGGCGCCAAAAACGTGCGCGCTCCCGCCAGTCGCCGCCGACATCTCCAGCGCCGTCGCCTCGTGTGACGGCACCCTTACAGTCACATATAGGGGAGGTCAGAGAAAAGAACGCAGGACCTACATTCATATATGGCGGAGGACAGAGAAAAGAGCACAAGACCTACAGTCACATGAGGAGGTCAGAGAAAAGAGCACAAGACCTACAGTCACATATGGGGGAGGTCAGAGAAAAGAACACAGGACCTACAGTCACATATGTGGGAGGTCAGAGAAAAGAACACAGGACCTACAGTCACATATGGGGGAGGTCAGAGAAAAGAACGCAGGACCTACAGTCACATATTGGGAGAGGTCAGAGAAAAGAACACAGAACCTACAGTCACATATGAGGGAGGTCAGAGAAAAGAGCACAGGACCTACAGTCACTTATGGGGGAGGTCAGAGAAATGAGCACAGGACCTACAGTCACATATGGGGGAGGTCAGAGAAAAGACCACAAGACCTACAGTCACATATGGGGAGGTCAGATAAAAGAACACAGGACCTACTGTCACATATGGTGGAGGTCAGAGAAAAGAACACAGGACCTACAGTCACATATGGTGGAGGTTAGAGAAAAAACAACAGGACCTAGTCACATGGGGATGGAAACCCGATCATTTTCTATGATGCCCAGCAAAGTCAATGAGTTTCCAGAAATGCTTTTTTGACGCAGCATTTTTTACTGGTCCGTTTTTGGGGCAGAAAACCCATCCAGAAAAAGAATGAGCGTGTTAATTAGTGATCCGTTCTTTTTTCCTTTTCCCTTTTCTCCATTGACTCCATTGTAGTGGAAAAAAAATACAGCGCAAAAAAAGAATAAAACGCGATGGGCTTTTGGTGCACTTTTTTTCAAAAATGGATCCAGTATTGCTGCTGAAAATGCAACAAAAATGTAGCACAAAAAACAGTGTGAACATGTCCTAAGAGCAAAAAAAAAAAAACCTCAAGAGATTCAAATGTTGCATGAGACTATAAATAAAAATTAATCATTTTTAATGGGACTGGACTATTTGTTTCGGCACAAAGTTTTCAAAAACTTAAACCTTCCCCAAATATCTGGATTGCAAAAAAAAAAATAAAATTGCATCAAAATTGTGAACAAAGAAAAAAAGAACAAAAAGATGATATAACTTCAAAATAGGTGGACTAGAAAAGATTTGCAGGTAGCGATACCGGCGCACGTCTCCGCGGCTGCTCACACCACAAGTTCCCCACATCTTGATGAACCTGTCAGGACACTTTATAAATTACCTCATTACTTTTGCTTTGAGACAATGTCAAGCTGTCATTCGTCAGCTCCTCATCGTCGCCGCTGTTCCTACTGGGAATCTTGATTTTCTTCTTCTTCCCTTCGTCGTCGCTTGAACTGCTGCTGTCGTCTTTATTGCCGGTTTTGTGAGTCGATTCCTCTTCGCTGCCATCCTCCTCCTCTTCGTCGTCCTCCCCATCGCTGCCCTCCCCAAGAGAAGATTTTCCTTTCCCTTTACCGCCTGTGGGTCGCCAATCGTTGTCGTCTTCGCTATCGTAGTCGTCCATGGCGTTCAGCTGCTCCATGGTGATGAAGTCCAGCATCGGACGGTTCCTTCGCAGGTTCCATTTTCTGGGTTCGCTCGCTTGGTCATCGGCCGCGACGTCGACCTCGGAGGTTCTCTCCTTCTTCTGTGGTTTGTCGGTCTCGTCTTTATCAGGCAGCTCATCGGAAGCTTTGTCTTCGTTTCGCCTGAGGCTTGTACCCTCCTCCTCTTCTGATACCTTCTGTTTTTCTTCTTCTTCAGAAACTGTCGCCATGTTGTCGTCTTTTATGTCGTTTTCTGAGTCGGAGCTGGAACTTTCACTACTGTCTTTTGACCCATCATTACTACTGGCGACACTGCCATCCGAATCTGCAAAGAAAACACATACACGATGTCCGACATAGAGCCCATCCAGTTCTTGCAAGACACAAAGATAAACACTCAAGTGCTTTGAAGTTTGAAGGCCTTGGTGGAAAATAGGAGGTTTTCAGAAAAGTTTCCAAAAAAAGAAAGTCTAGCAGAACACATTTAAAAAATCCTTTTATTAAAAGGGAACACTAATTTGGGAATGCTGGAAAAATTACGGAACCACATTAGCTGGCCATCCCAACCACATTAGTTGGCCATCCCAACTATATCACTTGGCCATCCCAACTATATCACTTGGCCATCCCAACCATATCACTTGGCCATCCCAACCATATCACTTGGCCATCCCAACCATATCACTTGGCCATCCCAACCATATCACTTGGCCATCCCAACCATATTACTTGGCCATCCCAACCATATTACTTGGCCATCCCAACCATATTACTTGGCCATCCCAACCATATTACTTGGCCATCCCAACTATATTAGATGGCCATCCCAACTATATTAGATGGCCATCCCAACTATATTAGATGGCCATCCCAGCAACATTAGATGGCCATCCCAGCAACATTACATGGCCATCACAACTATATTAGAAAGCCATCCCAACTATATTGGTGGCCATCTCAACTATATTCGAAGCTATCCCAACTATATTAGATGGCTATCCCAACTATATTGCTGGCTATCCCTAATATATCGGTGGCCAACCCAACTATATTGGTGGCCAACCCAACTATATTGGTGGCCAACCCAACTATATTGGTGGCCAACCCAACTATATTGGTGGCCAACCCAACTATATTGGTGGCCAATCCAACTATATTGGTGGCCAGCCCAACTATATTCAAAATGAGAAGACTTTAACTTGGAAAAGGCATTTAAAACTAGATACTAAGTCCTTAAAGGTATTTTCAAACCCTTATCCACATTCCCTAAGTGTACATAGACATCATAGAGGGAGGTCCCTATTCAAGGCCACCTTTTCCAAAACAGTTTTTGACAGTGGTCAGTTGAGTATTTCCTTCTGTAGAGCAAAAAAAATGATGAGAGAAGTCTCCATTGGTGATGAGCGAGCACCATCATGCTCGAGTGCTCGGTACTCAAAACGAGAAGGTAAGACACTTGGATGGGCTCAACTCAAGTACCAACTCCTCTGAAAAAATGCTCGAGTTTCCCATTGATTTCCATTAAACCCAAGGCTCGAGTCGAGCCCGTCCAAGCGTTTCAAGTACCCGAGCATGATAGTCCTAGCTCATCACTAGTTTCCATCCATTCTTAAAAGGCTCCGATATCTACTCTAAGGGTCCACAGTCCTCTACTTTTCAATCAAGGCCTCAACTTTATTCTGTACTTTAGTGGATCTTCATACAAAAACAGTCTTCACTTATGTAAAAGCACCAAGGCATGCCAGACAAAAAAGCACAGAAGCTAAAACATCTCAGATCAATGTTATCATTTTGCACAAATATAAGCTTAGGCAAGAAATGATAGCCCGGGTATAAACAGTGTCAGCATTTGCCACAGTGGAGGCTCTACAGAGTTACGAGCTCTAAGGAGGTAAATGCCCTTGTAACGGTCTAACTAAAACCAAAGAAAATTGATAAATCGGCTTTTAAGAAATTAAAATCTTGAAAATACGGAGTAGTCACCAAACATCGTCATCAACAGGTTTCAGAAGAACATTTTTTTGGTTGGGAAAAATACCTGAGGCATCTCCAACTTTAAAATCACTGTCATCTGAGCTATCATAATCCAATGCTTCGAGAAGGGAGGTTGCCAAAGGCTTCACTTGTCGTCTTTTCGAACTTCGGTCCACTGTAACGAAAGTTGGTTTTTGGAATTTTGGTTTTACGGGTTAAATTAGTGGTATCCAATAATTAATTTGTTTCATAATTCACTGTGAATAATATGCGAATGAGGACACCACCATTGCCCAACGACCATCATAGCGATCGATCGGCTTTCTCTATGCTGACACTTCATTTTTAGGGCTATCACCACCGGGATTTGAGAAAAAAAACAAATCACAGATAACAACAATGAGCATTAAAGAGTATTAACACCAACCCCCCTACTCCAAGAAAAAGTAATCAAAACCTCAAATATAAGTCCTTGAGATGTCCTCTTTCGTTAAACATTTTAGTCAACATGGTCAGTTTTTTGTAGAAGCTCACGGTGACAAAGAGTATGGCCGCCATTACCAAAGCTGTGGAGTTGGTGCCCATTTTGGGTGCAGTCAGATATATGGCTTACTGACTTCACAGCCATGGTTAAGGAGTCGGAGTCAAGGAGGCAGAGTTGGTGTCCATTTTGGTGTAGTTGGATTCAGGGAAATTGAAGAGTCGGAGTAAAAGTCGAATATTTGGCTTACCGGCTCCACAGCCCTGATCACTACGGCTGTGGAGTCTTTGTCAGAGTTGGAGTCGTGCCGTCAGGGTCCATCATTAGTCATAGCGTTAGGACCCGGAAAAACGGAAGCACCTTGTCGCTGGTTTCCGGGCACTCCGCAGTAGCTACTGTTGAAGCTAAGTCTTCCATTTTGCATTGTATCTAGAGCAGTGATTGCTATACCCCTATTCACATTGTGTCTGTATTAGCTGTGCAGTTCAGCCACTGCTGGCACTCATTTAAGTGCACATGGTGTTTAGTGTTGCAGCAGATAACTCCCTTATATTAAATGTATTTTTTCTGCTTGCACCTACACTTAGAGGTTGATGCCAGTCATTCACATTATTTAGGGCTGTAGATTGAGTCGTGGAGTCGGTGTCCTTTCTGGTGGAGTTGGGAGTCAGAATAGGGAAAATTTGACGGAGGTTTGGCTTTCCGACTGTACACAAGGACTGAGGAGTCGGTGTTCTTTTTGGTGGAGTCGGATTCAGGGAAATTTAGGAGTCAGAGTTGAAGGCTTAGCTTACTGACTTCACAGCCCTAGCCAAAGGAAGTTGGGCAAGCCATACATTTTACCTGCAGAGGCAACTAGAGGGGAAAAGGAGTATTACACGGTGGTCACTTGCGTCCAAAAAGGGGACCAATGATAACTGGTTTGCCTCCCCTATATCTTACAAAAGAGGTCCTTGGTGGAAGACTCCCCAATATGACGTCAAATGGGTTGTCCTAGTAAAACCATCAAGCAAGGGAGACATTCTAAAAATGAAAAACCAATGCAAAAACCGTATAAGTATCACACAAAAGGCGCTCTGCTGTAAAAATAAATAGCAAGTGGCGTAACAAAAACAGGGCCTTTTGGTTTATACGTTTTTGCAAAAAACGTACAGTAAGCTGCCTCACCAACTTCACGGTGGGCCCTGGTAGAGACAGTCCTAACTCTGTCCCTAGATGCTACGTTAAAAACCTGCCAGTGTGTACATACCTCTGGGCAGGGCGCAGGAGAGCACAGGACAATCTCACCTTGTAAGGCTGTGTGGCTGGCAAGGGAGACATTCTAGATGCTACAAAATGTTGGTGACAAAATCTAAAAAGCAGGTTGGGACTCCAGGTCCTCGAACCATGCTTGCATTTTTTAATAATGGGCATGGATCCTGGAAGACTGAATACCCACAAAGCCAACTAGACCCTTCCCAGGATATTGGTTCCCACTGCTTCCTCTCCTACTTCTTCAACTTTTCACGTCACGCATTCTCAAGAGACTTGTTTTGAAAGTGTAAAAAACTTTTTTTGGTAGGGTTAACGAAGTCGGAGTCATATAGTTTAGCTATGGTTATAAAAGAAAGGCCCCTGAGGACAGCATGCACTTGTTGCCTTCAAAGAGATGGGAGAAAAGGTTGGCAGAACGGTCTGGCTTTTTCCTTGCCGGCCCACTCCTATGGTGGTGTACATAGAAGGGCTGTGGAGTTGAAGTCGGGAGTCTGTTTCCATTTTGGTGAAATCGGAGACAGAGTTGGAGTCAGAGGATTGGCTTACCGACTACACAGCCTCGGCAAAGGTTGGAACCCATTGGGAAACTTAACCCGGGGCCCAACATCCGAGAGAACATGACAAAAGATGACGATTCAAGGACTCACATTTCCGTAAGATTCTCCCCCTTTTTGGGGGTGGTTGGGATATATGCTCTTAAGGCTACATAGCATGTATTACATTTACTGTTTTCATGCTACAGTTCGGTCCATGCGCAGCAGGCAAAGTCCATAATGCAAATTTTTATTACATTTTTTTAATAGATGAATCTCAACAAAAAAGGTTATTATATCAATGCAAACAAATGTGTGATGGTGGATGGAAAAAGACAAAAGGTTGCAGCTTGTGGGACAAATGCAAAGCAATATGGTGTATAGAAACAACATTCAACAATGACATAACGCGTTTCGGTCCCTCATTCATTCTTTTACTTTGGGCTCAGGTGACCTTTCAGAATAATCTATCCTGTGTCTGTACATATGCCAATATATGACTTGTATCCTGCTTGTATCCCTCTGCAGGGTCTTTGCAATATGTAGTCGCCTCTGAGCTGGTGGGTGGAAAGTATCTGCTCTGATGTCTCCCAGCACACAGACATAAGTGATTCCTACCTCTAAGTAACACATCTTCAGAAGCAGCAACAGTGTGGAGGATATTATACAGAAGTACTGATCAGCGTAGCTGTGAATCCAGAGTTAAAAATAGAATTATTCTTACCGTTAATTCGGTTTCTAGGAACCTTCCACGACAGCATAGGAGGTAGCCTCGCCACGCCCTAATTGGGACAGGAAGCAGAAGAGGTTAAAAGGACCCTCCCACCTCCCACTGGCCAGTGTCTTACAAAGAACCATAGCCTGAGAGCAATAATAACAGTAATACATTCCAGGAAAAACCGAGGAACATAGGGAGGGAAATAAGTGCTGTCGTGGAAGGTTCCTAGAAACCGAATTAACGGTAAGAATAATTCTATTTTCTCTAGTCACCTTCCACGACAGCATAGGAGGGATACCAACGAACTAATACTTAGGGTGGGACTACAGCCTGCAGGACTATCCTGCCAAAAGCCAAAGCCCCAGGGGAAGCCAGGGCCAGACAGTAAAACTTCGGGAAGCATGCAATGAACCCCAGGAAGCAGCCTAGCAAACTGCTCCGGAGAAGCCCCAGCCCCTTTCCTCCCAGGAGACAGAGGGAAAACTGGAGAAACGAGCAGGAACAGCTGTGAAAGGAAGGAGTCCGGAAAGACATTCCGAAACCAGGGGGCGAAAGAACGTAGAGCCATTGCCTCGCCCGTATGACGACCAAAAGGCCGGCCAACATATAGAGCCACACGTCAGGACGCCCACACTCCAGAGCACTGCACCATGGACAGAAAAATAAAGAAAATTCACCACCAACGGAGTCCGCGGAAGTTGACAAAGGGAAGGAAGAAACATCCACTGGGAGCGAAAGAATGCCAAGAAGACCTCGGGAAGAAACGAAGGGTCCAGGTGAAGGACAAAGCAGTCATCCAGGACAGACAGCGACGGGTCCTGGCCAGAGAAAGCCTGAAGCCCCCCCAACACATAGGCCAGAAGCAACCGCCAGCAGAAACGCCAACCCGGTCGACAACAACGGATATCACAGGAGGACAGAAGTCCAAAGGAAGGGCGAAAAAGCCCAGTCAGGCCAACAATGAGGACCCCGCCAAATCCGTGGCAAACCTAGAACCAAACTCCGAACCCGGCATGTGCCGGATCAAAGACGCCGGCCCTAACCACATTGAGGAGAAAAAAGCACTTCACACCCGCATGACAAAATGCCGAAGTGACCGGAATGCGGAATGTCCGCAAGGAGGCCACCAACTCGGCCGACAGGCCCAGAGGCCTCAGCCCTGGCCCTCAGAAACCCTGCAGCTAAGTCGAGCTGCCGAGCATCCGAAAGGAACAGAAGACCACGAGATAGCAAGCAGAGGTCCGAATGCAAAAGGACTGGTCCACTGACCTAGAGCGCCATGAGCAGGATGAACCAATACCGCCTCGCCCATAGAGGGGCCCTCAGAACAGAGAGGACTCCTTACCAGACCCTCCCCAGGCATCTCACGAGAAGGGAGAAGGGGGACAGGAAGCCAGAAGCAATAAGAAAAAACCTCAGTCTGGGAGAAAGAGGTCCATCCCCCACCAGGCCTCAACTCGAGGTGCAGGGAGACATAGGCTGCTAAAGTATGAATCGCCCGGGAAGCAAAAAGGACGAGCTCCGGGCATCCCAACTGGCGACCAGGGAGCAGAACACCGCTTGGACCAGGCTCCCCCTTCCCGGGAGGACCTCCCGGAGGCTGAAAACCCAGCCTGAAGGGGCAGGGATCCTATCAGGCGGACTACAGAAGGAAGAAGAGGAATGCGGTCGGACGAATACAAACAGCATCACCCAATGGCAAGTGGCCCACAGTTGCCAGGGAACGGGGCCCGCTAGGGGGAGAGCCTGTAGCCAGCAATTGTCATCCATAGATCATGACTCGGATGATAAATACAGCTTAGGAACTGAACCCACAGCCACAGCTGGGTGAATGGGGCACAGGGCAGGAGATTCACTGCTCCATGGGTGCTGCCACAGCAGCCACTCGCTAGAATGGCCCATCCCCGGAAAGGAACACGAACAGCAAAAGAGGACCTCAAGTTACCACTCTCAGTTCCCAGCGAATAGAGGACCGCGAATGAAGGTGAGACCCCAGACTCCTTGGAGAGGGCGACCCCCGCCCCCCCCCCCCACCTAGGTTGGCATCCAGAGGAAAAGCCACCAGGGGAGTCAAAACCCAGGCCACCCCTAAAAGCAGGCCGTTGGATTCAACTACCAGAGGAGGGATGAGGAGGCATCCCCGGGAGACGAACCCGGGGATTCAGAGGACGGCAGACTGCCCCAACAGGACAAGACATGGTCCAGATGAACCTGAGTGAGCCTGAGCCCACCTGACAGGCAGGATGGAGAACGTCAATGATCCCAGAGCCGACCGTCGCCCGAAAGGAGGGAGACGCCCGACTGCGCAGAAGCGCAGCAGAGATTCCACCACCCTGCACCCGAAGGACAGAGGAGAAGGAGCAAGAAGAAGGAAACAGCCCAGACATAGCACCCAGACAGAGGCTGCAATCCAATAGGAAAGCAACGACCTCCGCCATAATGATCGAGAAACCCCGGAGCCGAGGAGAACCCCCATGAAAAGAAAGCGGAGGACTGTACCTCTGTACAGGATTGTGAACCTGAGGAGCATCTGGGGGTGAGGGAGAATGGGCACCCGCAGTATGCGTCAGTCCAGTAGAGTGGAGCCATCTGGTGGCGTAGCCCTGCCCCCATGAAGGGGGAGGCGTTGGAAGCCGACGATGACACAAGCCCCTCCAGAGGGCTAGTTCGACCAAGAAGAGTCGGGAAAGCCCCCAACCCCTCCTCACAGCCTGGACAGACGAGAAGACCGTCGGGCGAAGGAGATCCTGAACTCCGGAGTACAAAAGAACCTAAGTACCCTGAGAGGGCAGGGTAGGAACCCGGAGAGCAGACGGAGGAGGCAACTCGAACACGATGAGGAGGTCTTCGGAAAGACCCTCAGAACCCCCGGCAAGCGGCGAAGTCAGCCACTGGGAGAGAACACCACGAAGCATTTACTGATCTCAGGGAGACCAGTCCAAGAACCCACTGCGGCCAGCAGGCGAAAATGCCCAACACAGAGAATTCCGAGGCGTAATGCCTCCTGGGAAATATGAATATACCACTAGAGCCCGTGGTGCCTTGGGTAGGAGGCTCAAACACAGGACCGGGAAAGAAAGGCTGAGTTCGCCCTGCTACCCCTTCCCCCACCGAGCCACTGAGAGGCAGAGTACAGCAGCTGCAGCGGACAAGGCACGAGGACAACTAGTCCAAGGCCTACAAGGGAACTCCACCGCCCAGGAACCCCTGGCTAGGAGGTCCGAGGTACCGAGTGCCAAAGGGACCACCAACTAGTAGGCCGCACCGGAAGAGCCCTGCGCTCAAGTTGCCTGGTCCATAAAGGCAACAAGGCCAGGTCCAAACACCAAGAACCCAATGAAGGGTAGAGAGCAGAGTCTCATTAAGGCACTCCTCAAAGTCAGCCCCAAAGTCCGTCAGGTGGAGACGGATAGACAGAGATACAGGGTGTCAGACGGACCCAGGCATCTGCAAGACCCCAGGAAGCTCACCGGAGAAAGGGAAGGAAGACAAGGAGCTTCCACCTTAGGGAGCCCCTGAAGGGAGCCCAGTTGACCATCGTCCACAGACAAAGGCAGAAGGCCCACAACCATGCAGCCCATCTGGCCCAGGTGGGAGGCAGCCTCAAAGGGGAGCGCAGTCTTGTTAGCTACATGCCGACCTGCACCCCCCCCGGGGACCCCGTGAATCAGAGATGCCACGAGAGAAACCAACTACTGGGATCACCCCCTGAAGGAATTCTCAGGAAAGCTCCAATCCTGAACGATGGTAGAATGGACTGGAAAGCGGACTGGGCTGGCAGCTCCAAAGCCGCCAATATCCCCAGATGGTAGAACTTTCCCATAGAGCTCTGACCGGCCCTAGCCCAAGTTCCTCCAAGTAGAAGAGGAACCTACTCAGTTCAGTGGCACTGGAAGATGGAGCGACAGCAGCCCAAACCTGACCTTCCCTCTCCCAGGAGCATCCCCAAAAGGAGCTGCCAGAGAGGAAAGGGAAGCCTGAATCTCCAGGAAAACCCGGGATCTCATGCCATACACTAGGCTAGGGTGTGAAGCCCAACCAGGACAACAGGCATTAACGGCCCTCCCAGAGGGGGTCTGATGCCAGACTCGTCCCCTGAACCAAAGCACAGTTAAGGGGACCAACAATAACAACTGCCCATAGGCAGAAGAGAGGACCCCCCCCCCCCCCACACTCCATCAGACATACACTGTGGCAGGGGAAACACTGGCACTGCAGCTGCAGGAGAAGACTCAGTAGCACACATAGGACAGTACCTTACCGTGGCTCAGAAGTCTTCAGGGCAGCCTTCCTAAAGAAAGGCCTGCCCCCCAGTGTCTGTAACGAGTTCCCCGCTTCCCGCACCGGGTCCTGGCCAGGCCACCTGCAGTGGTGGCGTGGCCGCATGCTGATCGCCAGGTCCCGTCACTGGAACCCGGAAGCGCTACGCTCCCGCCGGGGAGCGCGTGACCGGAAGTCCCGCCCACCAGCGTCACTTCCGGTCGCGCTGGAACAGTAAGAAAGCGCGGGAAGCGGCCGGCGGGCTCCAGAACAGGGGAGGTCGCCGGCCAGGGAGCCCACAGCCCGCTTCACCCCGAGGGGATCCGGAGAGCCAGGGCAGCAGTCCCACATACGTGGGAGCAGCAGGAGGAGGAGCGGAAGCCCGACCAACGCTGCCCGGTCCTACCGCGAAAAACATGCGGTAGGAGCAGCCGGAGGAGGAGAGCCGTAGCACCGACCAACGCTGCCCGACTAAACATCAGGTATGCTGCAGTCGCCGGCCCCACAGCACAGGAAAAAAACCTCTCCATGCCCCATGGGGACAGGAAAGACACTGGCCAGTGGGAGGTGGGAGGGTCCTTTTAACCTCTTCTGCTTCCTGTCCCAATTAGGGCGTGGCGAGGCTACCTCCTATGCTGTCGTGGAAGGTGACTAGAGAAAAATGATATTCTTTTGTCTGCAAGTACACAGACATGAGCGATTCCTGCCTCTACGTACCACATGTTTATAAGAAGCAGCGTGGAAGTTATAATACAGCACTACTGAGCAGTCTATCTGTGAATCCAGAGCTGTAACAATTACATCAGTTTATCTGCATGTACTTTACCTAGTGAAGCAGTGTTCTGTAAACATGTCTCAAATCCATCACAGTTCATACTTTTTTTCTGAAGGGTCTCTGCTAACCCCTCCAGTCTCCAAGTTCAAGGTATTACTGTAGTAGACACAAGTGTTATCTGTGAAAACTCATATGGGAAAAATGGAATGAGCCCTTGGGAGAGAAAAGCAAGGAGGTGGTAGATTGTATAGATTTTCGCAGTGTGGAGAGGGAAGAAAGCATGTAGTCTCAGTGAGGGCAGAGAAAACGGGCTAGGAAAACACAAGGAGAGGAAATAAGTGCAGGATAGACGCTGTTCTAACATATTAGCTATAGAAAACTCAGCACCAAAGAATCATCACTAACAATTTTTGAGTTTTGAAACCCAATCATCAGGAAGAAGCCGTGTAGCTAATTGGGATTTGTTTTTCTTTTTCATAATTTAAATTTATGCTGGACCTCCTAAAACTATCTGACCGACTCCTGGTCTACCTGCCCACTCCAGTCTACAGTATTGCGAGGGCTTGTATTATCAGATTGAGAATGTCCATGGTTATTTGACCCTTCCCAGCCTAAAAATATCAGCCCACAGATGCCTCAGAATTGGCACATCACATTTGATACCCCAATTCGGGGGCTTTTCCCAGCTCTTCCCGACTGCCCTATTGAGGTGGCAATTAGGGTAACCGTTAATGGGGTTGATGTCAGCTTTGAATTGACCGCTGGCATCAAGCCCAGGGGTTAGTAATGGAGAAGGGTCCATCAAACACCCCATTACTAACACAGTAATTATAGAGTTAAAAGACACACATACACAGAAAAAATAGTTTATTTGGATAAAGACTCACGTGAGAAATTACATGCTTGCCGCTGACGAGTGACCTATGGAGCTTTGTTTTCAGAATGAAGCGACATAGGATCCCATGGTCATCAAGGGACATTACACCACTAGATTACATTGGAACTTAGAGGATT
The DNA here is from genome assembly GCA_033576535.1 of Allobates femoralis. Classification (NCBI taxonomy): domain Eukaryota; kingdom Metazoa; phylum Chordata; class Amphibia; order Anura; family Aromobatidae; genus Allobates; species Allobates femoralis. The sequence goes on from JARQOC010000005.1 coordinate 557,576,598, forward strand.
TGTTTTGAATTAATAAATTAGTGAATGAGGGAAAGTGGGGGAGTCTTTATCCAAATAAACTATTTTTTTTATTGTTTGTGTGTGTTTTAACCTTACACATAGTGGGTTAGTAATGGGGGTGTATGATAGACTCTTCTCTATTACTAAGCCCTGGACTTGATGCTAGCTGATACTATACAGCCGACATCAACCCCTTTAATTATTACCAACGCACCAGAGCAACAAGAAGAGCTGGAGCCAGAATTGGCACCTTTAATGTGTAGCGCCAATGCTGGGGCAGCTGCAGGCTTGTATATTTAGTTTGGGAAGGGACAAATAACCATGGACTTTCCCACCCAGATAATACCAGCCCACAACTGTCTGCTTTACATTGGCTGGCTTTAAAATATAAGGCAGAGCCCACACCATTTTTTTTTACATTATTTCAATAAAAAAGTGTAAAAAAAAAAAAAAAAAAAAAAAAAAAAGGCGTGGGATCCCCTCTTTTTTTGATAACCAGCCAAGGTAAAGCAGACAGCTGAAAATTGCAGCCTGCAGCTGTCAGCTTTAACTGCGGTGGTTAACAAAAAAAGGGGGGAATCCCATGGTATTTTTTTTAATTATTGTTCACAACAATGTAAAGGCATTCTCCGCAAGCCGAAAAGCTTGTTGATTGGCTGCACTGCAGCCTTTCAATAAACTTTATTAGCATATGGACAGAAACTGAAGTCCGTGTTTGGGTCCGAGCCCCGTACACTAGAGGTCCTGTACGAATGCCAAACTTTACCATTCAGTTCACTCATCTCTAGTCCTGATATAACGATGCCTGTCCTGCCCACAAATCATCTGCCATACAGGGGCCGCACATCATATTCCACAGACACGTGTGTAATGTTTATACCTGATACACAGATATGTACGTGTCACATCACACTGCCGACCCCGCTCATGGATTTACTATACCACAAACATGTCTGAGTCATAATCTACAAGTCCTGAACAAGCATCACACACCACGCTCAGGTGCCCATGTCGTGATTGAGACAGGACATACCTCCATCCCATATCATACATCACACATCCATTCCATATCCTATACAAATCACACATCATGCACTTTATATTCTACATTCATCATATACGTATCACATACATGCCCGGACTGGCCGACCGAAAAATCGGTGAATTCCCCGGTAGGCCTTACACCTACACCTACGTGCAGTTAGTTGGCACAAAACACGCGTTTTATTCTGTACATCATCATTCATGTAACGACCGCCCAGTGGATTATTTTATTATTCTACAGATGTAGAGGTAAATTTGTGGATGAAAGTAATGTAACATTTGCATGTAGCTAAACGGGCTCTTGGTATCAAAGTCCAACACTGATCACATACCATACGGACCATTTCCTATCATGCATCATACATGCCCCATCATATACTACAAACATCACACATCAGATATGCCTCATATCCTACATGTATCCCCATTACAGCTCCCCTATCTGCACACGATGTCACACAGATCCTGCTCCACACACGACATCACACAGCTCCTGCTCCACACACATGACATCACACAGCTCCTGCTCCTCACACACGACATCACACAGCTCCTGCTCCTCACACACGACATCACACAGCTCCTGCTCCTCACACACGACATCACACAGCTCCTGCTCCTCACACACGACATCACACAGCTCCTGCTCCTCACACACGACATCACACAGCTCCTGCTCCTCACATATGACATCACACAGCTCCTGCTCCTCACACACGACATCACACAGCTCCTGCTCCTCACACACGACATCACACAGCTCCTGCTCCTCACACATGACATCACACAGCTCCTGCTCCTCACACACGACATCACACAGCTCCTGCTCCTCACACACGACGTCACACAGCTCCTGCTCCTCACACATGACGTCACACAGCTCCTGCTCCTCACACACGACGTCACACAGCTCCTGCTCCACACACACGACGTCACACAGCTCCTGCTCCACACACACGACGTCACACAGCTCCTGCTCCACACACACGACGTCACACAGCTCCTGCTCCTCACACATGACGTCACACAGCTCCTGCTCCTCACACATGACGTCACACAGCTCCTGCTCCTCACACATGACTTCACACAGCTCCTGCTCCTCACACATGACTTTCACACAGCTCCTGCTCCTCACACACGACATCACACAGCTCCTGCTCCCACACACGACGTCACACAGCTCCTGCTCCTCACACATGACATCACACAGCTCCTGCTCCTCACACATGACGTCACACAGCTCCTGCTCCTCACACATGACATCACACAGCTCCTGCTCCTCACACATGACATCACACAGCTCCTGCTCCTCACACACACACATCACACATCAGCTCCTGCTCCGCACACATGACATCACACAGCTCCTGCTCCTCACATATGACATCACACAGCTCCTGCTCCTCACACATGACATCACACAGCTCCTGCTCCTCACACAACATCACACAGCTCCTGCTCCGCACACATGACATCACACAGCTCCTGCTCCTCACACAGCTCCTGCTCCTCACACATGACGTCACACAGCTCCTGCTCCTCACACATGACGTCACACAGCTCCTGCTCCTCACACATGACGTCACACAGCTCCTGCTCCTCACACATGACATCACACAGCTCCTGCTCCTCACACACGACATCACACAGCTCCTGCTCCTCACACACGACATCACACAGCTCCTGCTCCTCACACATGACATCACACAGCTCCTGCTCCTCACACACGACATCACACAGCTCCTGCTCCTCACACATGACATCACACAGCTCCTGCTCCTCACACATGACATCACACAGCTCCTGCTCCTCACACATGACGTCACACAGCTCCTGCTCCACACACATGATGTCACACAGCTCCTGCTCCACACACATGACATCACACAGCTCCTGCTCCACACACATGACGTCACACAGCTCCTGCTCCTCACACATGACATCACACAGCTCCTGCTCCTCACACGACGTCACACAGCTCCTGCTCCTCACACACGACGTCACACAGCTCCTGCTCCTCACACACGACATCACACAGCTCCTGCTCCTCACACATGACATCACACAGCTCCTGCTCCTCACACACGACATCACACAGCTCCTGCTCCTCACACACGACATCACACAGCTCCTGCTCCACACACATGACATCACACAGCTCCTGCTCCACACACACGACGTCACACAGCTCCTGCTCCTCACACACGACATCACACAGCTCCTGCTCCTCACACACGACGTCACACAGCTCCTGCTCCTCACACATGACATCACACAGCTCCTGCTCCTCACACATGACGTCACACAGCTCCTGCTCCACACACATGATGTCACACAGCTCCTGCTCCTCACACACGACATCACACAGCTCCTGCTCCACACACATGATGTCACACAGCTCCTGCTCCACACACATGACATCACACAGCTCCTGCTCCTCACACACGACATCACACAGCTCCTGCTCCACACACATGACGTCACACAGCTCCTGCTCCTCACACATGACATCACACAGCTCCTGCTCCTCACATATGACATCACACAGCTCCTGTTCCTCACACACATGACGTCACAGAGCTCCTGCTCCTCACATATGACATCACACAGCTCCTGCTCCTCACACGTGACATCACACAGCTCCTGCTCCTCACACATGACATCACACAGCTCCTGTTCCTCACACACATGACGTCACACAGCTCCTGCTCCACACACACGACGCCACACAGCTCCTGCTCCTCACACGTGACGTCACACAGCTCCTGCTCCTCACACGTGACGTCACACAGCTCCTGCTCCTCACACGTGACGTCACACAGCTCCTGCTCCTCACACATGACGTCACTGCCTCTGTGCAGCTGTATGAGGACTGATCACGTGATCCCGTCTGCTGCAGGTAGATGAACACATCATGAGGCGGGCGGTTGTATGAATGGCGGCGGCTCCGGGTCCCCGCGGTGTACCGGGGGATGGAGCGGTCACATGTGCGCGGTATATCACTCACTTGCACGGATGAACGTCACAATAGACAGGTAACAGCAGAAAGCCGCTCACTCTCTCATACACGGGTACAATAGGGCCAAACATCAACCGAGCCAGTGCGCAGGCGCGGCTCCTCCCCCGCCAGACTAGACTAACCCTTCATACAGCGTCACGTGAGCAAGCGCTCTAATCAAGAGGTCAGGATTGAGACCACGTGATGCAGGAACTGTACGCCAGGACCGCCATCTTTGAAGAGGGCATACCATCGTTATGTTCCAGTGTTCCGCCATCTTTAAAGTGGGCAAGGAGTGTATTCTTTAGCAGGTCACATTTATCCTGCTTTTATTTCTTCTCTTTTTGTGAAAAGTCCTGAAATAGTTTTTCATTGGTTAATTATAGTCAATTTGACATTTTCAGTTTTCCTCATAAATCACCGTATTGGTGAAAGGGCAGGTGGAGGAATGTAGACGGTTGCTATGGGCAACAAGGATGCTTTCTCCTGGGAAACAGGTGGGATTAATGAGATCTAGTCATAATGGATCTCATTTATCACAATGGTATCCCAGGTAAAAGAAGGAAAACCTCCTTGTTGCCGATAGCAACCACCAGATTCGGCCCTGTGACCCTGGCGGTGTCATTCAATAAAGGGAGTGATGTTAGGGAAAATCTAAGAGGATAAGGGGTATTCGTGACGCCACCTGCCAGGGCAGACACTGCTTCAGAACCTCTGGGGACGGTGACTGACAGCTTGGATGGCGTCACTCCCTACAGGCGAAGCGCAGTCCCCAGGGCAGTGGAGTGGTTCTCCCGGCTCGTACCTCAGCAGTTGGACACTCGGTCAGCAGTACCTCCGGTGTCATAGACGGCCTCTGTGGCTGATGGTCGCCGCAAATAAAAGTCTCTCACACCACAGCTGCAGCTACTTTTACTCAGGTGTTAAACATGGCCGCTGGGTACGCTCTCTGCCAGTCTCCGGTACTTTCCTCTTTCTCCAGAGCCGGGTCGGTACAGTCAAGCCACGGTTTGGTGCCCTTACTCTCCCCTCTACGTGTCACAGTCTCTGGTGGGTCTCTTCTCTTGGCATTATAAGGAGTAACTTTCATCTGAGGCAGCGGGACCTCGCTCTGCCCTCCAGGCTCTCAACGCCCTCCGCTACATAGAGCTCAGGTACCGGTAGCCACGGGTGCTTCTGTGTGTCCTGGATCACTCCCGGGCAGTGCTCCCTTGTTCGGCCACCTTCCCCAAGGTGTGTTGGGTGTTCATCCACAGTTGCCGTTAGAAGTCACAGAGGCCTCCGATTTCGGCTCGGGCTTGAAGCTTCTGCACAGTCTGCAGGGCCGGTCCCTGTGTCCTCCACCAACCCCTTTGTCTCGTCAGATTCAGGTGTATGGGGAATCGATATCTCGACCGCACCCCTAGGGCTCTTCTCTCCATTAGTCAGGATTTCCCTTCCGTGGGCGAGAGGGGTGGCATTGCTCCAACTCACAGGAGTCAGCACCACACCGTCTCTGCACTCCTGACTACCGCTCCTCCATCAGTTGATACTACTCCGTCTCCTACTACTGAACTAACGTGTCTAACACTGTCCCGCCCCCCTTTTGTGGCCTGGGTCCTCCCTCAGGGTCCACCCATTGTCCCAGGGGCCTGTCACTTCATGTGTGTTGTGTTCTGGGCTCAACCATACCCTCCCGACACCTGGAGAACAGATGCACTACACTTCCTCACCGCAGAGGTGCAGTACCTCTGGTTGTGGTTTACCCGGAGGGGCGTCACACGTGTGTAGCCCCTAGACACACCCGTGAGGATTCACAGTAAGAGGTGCTGGATATATTGCGGCCAAAAGTATAGATACCCCTGCAATTCTGTCAGATAATACTCAGTTTCTTCCTGGAAATGATTGCAATCACAAATTCTTTGGTATTATTATCTTCATTTAATTTGTATTCAATGAAAAAACACAAAAAGAATTGTCCTAAAGCCAAATTGGATCTAATTCCACACCAAACATAAAAAAGGGGGTGGACAAAAGTATTGGCACTGTTAGAAAAATCATGTGCTGATTCTCTAATTTGTGTAATTAACAGTGACTCACCGTAAGCCCGTGGACTCCGGTTTAGACAGGCTGTAGCTCCTTCCTCCTTGTCACAGGTGGGCCGCGCCTGCCGGTAGTCGGGCCCGGTTGAGTGCAGATCAAAAGTTGAAGACGTCTTGTAGGAACAGATTAAGGGGTTATTTTATTCGTGACGCCACCTATGAGTAGTTCGGTAATCGTTACCGACGCTGCGGAACCTCCGGGGGATGGATAGCAGCAAGATGGAACGCTCCCCACAGGCTGAGCAGTGATCCCCGGAGGCTGGAGCTGCTTAAGATGTTGTGCGGCAGCTGCGGTTACCTTGTGTGCGGATGGATGCAATCATAAGGAAGCACGGACACTGAAAGTCTCTGTAACGGGTCTTTACTGTAACCAGGAGGCAGTACATAGTATACAGTTAACGGGTAGTGGACCGGGCGGACTCAGCAGTGATAGGTGTCCCTCAGAGATCCGTAGTGTTCCTCCATTCTAGCTAAGTAGTTGCCATTGTCGCCCAGGAATACCAGGTCGGGTATGGGGAGGCTGCTTCAATCCCTATCCAAGATGTACGTTATGGATGTTCTGGGGAGCCTTGGGTCCCTCGGTGGGTACACCGCTGGTTAGACGACTGGAAGTTGGCTGGTGGTGGGGTGCTCCTGTGAAGCTGCTCCTCCACGCTTCTGGTTCGCGTAGCAGAGGTGAACTGCTGCCAGCTTCGGTACCAGTGAACCGGCTGTGAATTGGGCACGGGGGTATTTTGGAACCCGTGGTTGGTGATGCCCGATCCCGGTTGTTGAGGCCTCAGTTGCTAACACCCGACCGGTGACGGCCCAGGGGCTGCACGGGGTGCAGAGCCCCCGCTCCTACTCCAAGTTCAAGTCTGTGTCTTGTCTAGACTCCTCAGCTCAACTCTCTAGACTAACTGTGCTTCTCCTACACTACCCTTACACTCCGCCCACCAGGACCTTGGATTGGCCCTCTATGTTAAGTGATGCATGTAGGGTTTTGGATCTCTCAGTTAACCATATAACTGCTGGGTCGGAGAATATTGCGGCTGCATTTATGGCTGCAATACCCTCCTGTGACGCACTCGTTGCGGGGCGCCACAACAGCACCTGTAACTTACCTGTGGCACCTAACAGGTGTTGGCAATAACTAAATCACACTTGCAGCCAGTTGACATGGATTAAGGTTGACTCAACCTCTGTCCTGTGTCCTTGTGTGTACCACATTGAGCATGGAGAAAAGAAAGAAGACCAAAGAACTGTCTGAGGACTTGAGAAACCAAATTGTGAGGAAGCATGAGGAGTCTCAAGGCTACAAGTCCATCTCCAAAGACCTGAATGTTCCTGTGTCTACCGTGCGCAGTGTCATCAAGAAGTTTAAAGCCCATGGCACTGTGGCTAACCTCCCTAGATGTGAACGGAAAAGAGAAATTGACGAGAGATTTCAATGCAAGATTGTGCGGATGGTGGATAAAGAACCTCGACTAACATCCAAACAAGTTCAAGCTGCCCTGCAGTCCGAAGGTAGAACAGTGTCAACCCGTACTATCCATCGGCGTCTGAATGAAAAGGGACTGTATGGCAGGAGACCCAGGAAAACCCCACTTCTTACCCCGAGACATAAAAAAGCCAGGCTGGAGTTTGCCAAAACTTACCTGAGAAAGCCTAAAACGTTTTGGAAGAATGTTCTCTGGTCAGATGAGACAAAAGTAGAGCTTTATGGGCAAATGCATCAACATAGAGTTTACAGGAGAAAAAAAGAGGCATTCAAAGAAAAGAACACGGTCCCTACAGTCAAACATGGCGGAGGTTCCCTGATGTTTTGGGGTTGCTTTGCTGCCTCTGGCACTGGACTGCTTGACCGTGTGCATGGCATTATGAAGTCCGAAGACTACCAACACATTGTGCAGCATAATGTAGGGCCCAGTGTGAGAAAGCTGGGTCTCCCTCAGAGGTCATGGGTCTTCCAGCAGGACAATGACCCAAAACACACTTCAAAAAGCACTAGAAAATGGTTTGAGAGAAAGCACTGGAGACTTCTAAGGTGGCAGCAATGAGTCCAGACCTGAATCCCATAGATCACCTGTGGAGAGATCTAAAAATGGCAGTTTGGAGAAGGCACCCTTCAAATATCAGGGACCTGGAGCAGTTTGCCAAAGAAGAATGGTCTAAAATTCCAGCAGAGCATTGTAAGAAACGCATTGATGGTTACCGGAAGCGGTTGATCGCAGTTATTTTGGCTAAAGGTTGTGCAACCAAGTATTAGGCTGAGGGTGCCAATACTTTTGTCTGGCCCATTTTTGGAGTTTTGTGTGAAATGATCAATGTTTTGCTTTTTGCTTCATTTTCTTTTGTGTTTTTTCACTGAAGACAAATGAAATGAAGATAATAATACTAAAGAATTTGTGATTGCAATCATTATCAGGAAGAAACTGAGTATTATCTGACAGAATTACTTTTGGCCACAACTGTATATATATAGCCATATAAAATAATGTGTGCTGTGGGTTTAGATGTGATCAGTGCAGGATTCTGTATACTGAGGTCTGTGGTCTCTGCTGTAGTCAGAGTGATTTATTGCAGGAATCTGAGCTTTCCGGTAGGTCAAGTGATGCTGGAGCCGATGACCCGGCACTGACAGCCTGACCTGATCTGCCAAAGACTCCTGCAATAACCCACTGAGATCCCCATCAGAGCGGCCCCAGATTGGACTGAGCCTTTCTGCAGGGCTCCTGTCCCAGTACCATGATTAATGACCTCATTCTTAGGCTAGCTTCACACCATGGTTTTTGCCTCTCAGAGTTGATCTTGTTTTTTGCAGGATCCACTGGACAGAACCTGACAGGACAGGATGTGCAGAAAAGTGTGGCCAAATTAGGTCCGGGATCCTGTTTTTTGCAGGATTCATTTTCTGCTGCTGTCCATGGTGCTGAAGTCTGCCTGTGTCTGCTCTGCCTCTGTCCTTGGTGCTGAATTCACAGCCTGTGCATGAAATACTGCTGTCCATGGTGCTGAAGTGTGAACGGCAGGATTTTTGAGCATGCTCTGTTGAAAAAATAGGATTTGGGAAACTGTACGATTTTTTCATAGACTCCCATGTTAGCCCTGGATTCGGTTTTGTCCGATTTTTGCACCGGAGCCAAAAGATACTGCAGGCTCTGGTTTTGAGGACAGGGAAAAACCGGACAAAAATGAATCCAACACAGAATACACAAAACCGGATGGCCAAATAGGACCAATCCGGCACCATAGGGATACATTGGAGGCAAAACCGGATTAGGTTCTGTCCGTTCAAACCGGACAGAATCTGATGCACAAAACCGTGGTGTGAAGCTAGCGTAAAGCAGCAGGTGCACAGTGTGACTCTGCAGACAAATTTCCTGTTTGCATTCATTTACTTGACTCTGCAGACACCGTCCACACAACGTGCAGTGGGCGTGTCTGCAGAAATGTGATCTGCCTGAGTGGCCAGGCGGGAATTTAGCTATATTCAAATGTACATTGCGCTCCCCCAGCAGCCTGAGCAGCTGCAGCCGCTGAGGTCGGCGGGCCACTTGCACTCCCAGGCCCAGTTGCAATTGCAACCCCTGAGACCACAATAGTTACGCCCCTTCTCCAGTCCATCACTGTCCAACGTTCCCCAATAACACAAGCACAAAATGCTGCCAGCAGTTCCTTGTTTGATATCAGCCCGGTCCATAAACAGGCTTAAAGCGGGTCAGAAACCAACCCAGGTATTGCATAATATTAAACATGCGCAAGGACGTGGGGATTTTTGGATCGAGATAAAAGAGCAACCCAAGATTAATTTATGTATTTAATCGACATAAGGGCACACTAGAGTACTAACAATATTTACAGATGTTACAGTAAGTAAGTAAATAGGGCAATTCCTCCCTGGTGTCCTGAAGTTGCTTCGAATACCTGTTGCTGAGCCGTGCTCAAAAATCCAAGGCAACACAAAGGCACAATTGCCATGGTAGTGGCGTCTAAACGGGGCACAGGCATAGATGTTGCGTCGCCTAGTGATTTCACAGGGGCGTGCCACAGCGTCATGGATACCACACCCCATCAGCGATCATTTGTGGGGGCTACTGTGTTACGATTGGCTGTCCCTTCAAAGGGCGCCATATTTAAAGAGCTGTCCATTCACACTACACAATTGCAATGGTGTCATGTATTAGCCAGCCTACCTCTGCAGGCTGGCCAATCATGACGCTATTGCGTTGTCCAATCAGCGTATTAGCGTCACGAAATACACAACTCTGTCACGCCTATGTACTTGCGGCGCGAAAGATTTACGCCCATATTCCTTTGTGGTAGCGGCGTTTGAAGCAGCGAAGGTATTCAACAGGAAGTTATCCACAGGATCTGTCGGAACGTCCGGGAAACAAAGATACCTTCAGTTGACAACGCAATGGCGGCGTGCATATGCGGCATCGGCGATCGGTATCCACCGTCAAAAACGTGCGCGTGCACATGCGGTGGATACCTGTTGCTAGGCACAGTGGCGGCGTGTAAAGGTACCTTAGTGGACACAATGTTGCGCAACTGTAACGCAATAAATGTTTGGCCTCCCATGTATCCCTATGGGTACATATTGGTCCTTTATGGCCATAAGGGTGTGTCCGTTTTGTCACTGATCCGTTTGTGTCAGTTTTTTTCATGCACCCAGAATCGGAGACTGCTCCGATTTTGGGCTGCCTTGAAAATCACTGACACAAACGGACAGACATGGACCAGTAGCTGTCCAATTCAAATAACATGGATGTCTATTGAGCGCGGATTGGAACGTATCCATGAAACAGATCTGTTTTGCTGTACTGAGCATGCTCAGAAGCAAGGTACAGCTCCTCCCAGCTCTATCTCTGCTAACTGCTGATAGATCTGTTAAAAAAAATGGTCTGTGCACATCAGTTACCATATGTTTGAACAGATCAGTGCCTGTCCGTGTGATCCTTGAAATTCAAGGATCCACACGGATTTAAAAATTATGCAGAGTGAAGGGGGCCTTACATGTGCTTCAGGTTTAGGCTGTGGGTACAAGTCCAAAGAGGTCCATGAGAGCTTTCCTAGATGTAGTAGGCCTTGTTGAAGGTGTTATGTCACCTCTGTGGCGTAAATTATGAAGTCTTCATCATGTCCCATCCCATCTGACATCCACCTGCTCTTCAAACAGTGAGCGGAGCTGATCCAGATTGCCATGAAAACACCAAAAGTCAGAACTTTTTGCAAAACACTTTATTAACGTGTATTGTCAAGATTCCTACGTATCTGATTACCTTTTGTGTCTCCTCGCCCTTATCCAAAATGGCGTCTGCTACCTCGTTCCTGTCCATGTGTTCCTGCTTTCCTGTCTATATAAGCTCCGGTCCATCTTCAAGTCCTATCTTAAGTATTTTGCTTTAATCTCTGGCTCCTCTGGGCATCTCAACTTGTGTTCCTTCATCAGCTATTTCAGTACAATTCTTCCAGGAACTCTGCAGTCTGATGTCCAGCTTACTATACCTGCTTGCTCTGTCTGGAGTGTGTTCCTTCTTCAGGTTCTGCCAGTCTGCCCTGCTTCGCGTAAGCTCTGTTTGCTCTAAAAGGTTCTGCTGTGGCCATTCAGTTAAGTTTATGTACAGTAAGTACAGTTGCAAAGTAGAGATGAGCAAATATCTGAATGTTCGGATTCGGTTAGGTTAGCTGAATGCCTGGGTGTTTGCCAAATAGTTTGTCGAACCCCCTGATCCCTATTGAAATCAATGGCAGGCAACATCAAACACATAGAAAACACCTGCAAAGTTGTCCAAAAGCTGCCAAACACAGCACAAATAACACATACACAGACACACAGATCGATCTTACCAGTATCCCACTGCTTTCTTTCTTCTGGGACTGCTCACAGTCTCCCGCTCTTCTGCTCACTTACTTTGGGGGCGCCCATTGAGCTTCATACATATTCACTTCACTTCCATGAGAGCGTCTGTGATTGGCGGTTGCAATCAGACTGAATTTCCATAATCTTGATGTGTCTGTACTTGGTTGTCATACACATTAGTGTATGGCAACCAACCTAGCATCACAGTGTGTAAAATCAATAAATGATGAAAAAAAATAAATGCATAGGGCCCCACCCTATTTTAATTGCCAGCCAAGGTAAAACTAGGCAGCTGGAGGGTGGTATTCTCAGTGTGGTGAGGGCCCATTATTATTGGGCCCCCCACGTTATAGAATAGCAACCCACAGCCTTTCCAGAAATTATGCCATTCACGATTGCCATAGCTATTGCATCACCTGACCAGATCGGGTCAGCTGCTTTTGTCACCATAGTAATCAAGTCATGTGATCAGATCAGTTGACCTGATCTAGGATCGCATGGCAGTGACATCATGCGCCAGGAATGCACTCGATGATGTTAGCTGCCGGCTCCTGTGTTGGCTGTAGAAAAAGATGCCGCATGGCAGGAGAGCGGTGGGAGGTTGTATAGAATTTTTTTTATGTTTTAATGCAGAACAGGGAACATATATACCAGGATGGCCCCAGGATGAGGTACATATAACTGGTTGGAGAACATATATACCAGGATTGGGGACATCTATACCAGGATTGGCTTAGGATGAGAGATATATAAACCAGGATGGAGGACATGTATATCAGGATGGGGAACATATATATTAGGATGGGGACATTACTCCATTAATGGGTGACATATATACCAAGATGAGGGATATATATAGTAGAATGGACCCAGGTTGAGGGACATATATACCAGGTTGCGTGACTTATATACCAGGATGGGGGACATCTTTAATAGGATGGGGAACGTCTTTACCAGGATGGAGGACATCTATACCAGGATGGACCTAAGATGGGGGATATATATACCAAGATGGGCCCAGGGTGAGAGACATATATACTAGGATGGGGGACATATATACCAGGATGGGGCATAGGATGAGAGATATATATTCCAGGATGGGGGACATATATACCAGGATGGGACTAGAATGGGGGACATATATACCAGGATGGGCCCAGGATGAAGGACATGTATACCAGGATGGGGCCTAGGATGGGAGATACATATACCAGGATGAGGGATATTACTACATGGATGGAGGGCATACATATCAGGATGGTCCCAGGAAGAAGGACATATATACCAGCATAGGGGACATATATTCCAGCATGGAGACAAATATACCAAGATGAGGCCTTGGATATAGGACATATATTTCAAGATGGGGCACAGGATGGGGGACATATATACCAGGATAAAGAACATATATACCTGGAAGATCCTAGGATAAAGGACATTAGTACAGGATGGGCAACATTGCTACATTATGAAGGGGGAGCAACAAATATGTCTTTATAGGATTTAGAACGCTACCTGGGCTCATACATCTGACCAATATGCTGGGAAGGGGGAGCCAGCTCTATATCTTGCACCGGGGGCCATCAGACTCTAGTTACGCTACTGCTTCCAACCATGTCTTAAATAAATTGCCGACGTCATTACTCAGCTCTGGTCATATCAGGGGCGGACCCAGACTGTAGTGGGCCCCGGTGCAAGAAATTTTTCGGGGCCCCCCCCCTCCATACACACACATGCACACTCAGCCAGGCACGCACACACATGCACACTCAGCCAGGCACGCACACACATGCACACTCAGCCAGGCACGCACACACATGCACACTCAGCCAGGCACGCACACACATGCACACTCAGCCAGGCACGCACACACATGTACACTCAGCCAGGCACGCACACACATGCACACCCAGACAGGCACACACACGTGCACACTCAGCCAGGCACGCACACATGTGCACACTCAGCCAGGCACGCACACACGTGCACACTCAGCCAGGCACGCACACACGTGCACACTCAGCCAGGCACGCACACACGTGCACACTCAGCCAGGCACGCACACACGTGCACACTCAGCCAGGCACGCACACACATGCACACTCAGCCAGGCACGCACACACATGCACACTCAGCCAGGCACGCACACACATGCACACTCAGCCAGGCACGCACACACATGCACACTCAGCCAGGCACGCACACACATGCACACTCAGCCAGGGACATACGGTCCAGATATGCATGCAGGACTTACAGGAAGGGACTCAGACTTGTGCCCCCCCCCCCATTTACCCTGCTTCTCTCCTCTTGTGCCCCCCATTCTCCCTCTTTCTCCTCTCTTGTGGCCCCCCATTCACTCTGCTTCTCCCCTCTTGTGACCCCCTATACTGCCTGCTTCGTCCCTCTTGTGCCCCCCATTCACCCTGCTTCTCCCCTTGTGCCCCTCCATTCACCCTGCTTCATCCCTCTTGTGCCCCCCATTCACCCTGCTTCTCCCCCCCATTCACCCTGCTTCATCCCTCTTGTGCCCCCCATTCACCCTGCATCGTCCCTCTTGTGCCCCCCATTCACCCTGCATCGTCCCTCTTGTGCCCCCATTCACCCTGCTTCTCCCCTTGTGCCCCCCCCATTCACCCTGCTTCGTCCCTCTTCTGCCCCCCATTCACCCTGCTTCGTCCCTCTTGTGGCCCCTGTTACCCCCACCCCTGCTCTCTTCGGCTCATTGGCGCTTACCTTGTCCTGCTCCTGCTCCCAGACAGTCTTCATGCAGCCGGCACCTATGCAGCATCAGCGCTTCCGGGTCAGGAGGAGCTCAGCTGCTCTATCCAAGCTGAGCTCACTCACTGATCCCGGAAGTGCCAACACGCAGGGGAATCAATGCAGGCAGTGTCCCAGCAGTATATTCAATAAATCCTGGGCTGGGACACTGCCGGCTGCTCCGACAACCCCCTGCATCTGAGGAGAGAGCTCAGGGGGCGGGGCCCGGCGGCGGGGCGGCGGTGATTCCTCACAGGAGAGGGGGGGCCCTCCGGCCCCCCCCCCACGACTCACTCATATTGAATCCGCCTCCATTGCTTCTCCCTTTGCGGCCGCTACCACCGACCTGTCAGGGAGGGGAACGGACCCGCCGCTGGAGCCTTCAGGGGCCCCTAGCTGGCCGGGGCCCTGGTGCAGCTGCACCAGCTGCACCATGGTAGTTCCGCCCCTGGGTCATATATACCATTATACTACAATCCATAACATTCCAGTTTCTTGCCGTGTTACATACCCATGAGCACTGGGAACTTCGCCCAACTCTCCCCTTCCAACAAGTAAAATATACCATTTTCTTAAAGTTTTGCAAACCTCTCAGCTTGATGTGTCAATCCCGCCTAATGACTCCCATAGAAAACCGCATATAAAGCCTTTTCAATACAAAAGAGATGGAACAAAAAAAAAATGACAGAGACGTTCCGGACCTCATGGCACTAGCAGTGGGTCTCACTTTAAATGATAATGATATAAAAATCCACAGGTAAACCCAACTTCAATGTGCCAGTCTACAAAGGAGGCCATCTTTCTGCATTCTACTGTTCGCCAACACCTTGACACTATTATGTTACCATATGTATTACATCTACTTTTATCCTTTACTCTTTATAGTCTGTGGGAGTTAAGACGCTGAACGACGGCAATGTCTAATTCACTCTCTACAAAAGCAGCTGCTGAAAACGTCCTTTGACTATGTGATTTATGTGTGCAGTCGTATCCTCCAGAATATCATACATTCACCTTATTTCACATGTAGCGACCTTAGCTAACCCAATTTTAGATAGAATATCTATTAAGCTGAGTTGGTGCAAATTTATTTGCACGTCCCAATCCTTTGGCCAAGACTGAGGTATGTAAGCACAAAATCTCTGATCAAACCAAGCACAGGAGCTCTGTACAGTGGTCATTTGCAAGCCGTGTAGATACCTTTAGGTCGCATAAGTGGGTGTTTGTGGCAATGGTCACCCCAACATCGTTGGACAGTAGTTAGAGAACTACCTAAACTGTTATTGTTAAGGAGAGCCTCAAGATCAAAATACTTCATTAAGCTTAAGACATAACGGCATGGGAGAAATGATATATAGAGTGTATTATTTTACATTGTATAAGTTGTGATTTAAACATGGCTGCCATTTCCTGCCACATCACACCATGTGCTGAGAGCAAGATGGAGTCCAAAGAAGACTGACCAATCACCGAAGCTGGAGGTCAGGGAAGACGAACCAATCACAGAATAACATACTCGATCAAGACCACACCCCTTGATGACCTCATGGATCCGCCCATGGACTAACCACACTGACCAATGAATACATCTGAGTAGGGCTGACCGAGCCCCTTTTTGAATAAAAACCTAATGTCTTATAATAAACAGGCACTTGGAGCTTGGGTCTGACCAAGGAAGGGTGTACATCTGACTCACTGTGTCTGGTGTCATACTTTTCAATGCCGGCGCTTGGTCTATATTGATTTGGTCAGGAGCAGCAACTTGTTATTAATATTGTTATTAATATTACCTTTACATTATGTGTTCCAAGCCCTTGACTCCAGGGGCGAAAGAGCTGGTGAAGGAACAAGCGCAAATAGGGTCTTATCTGACGTATATAAAAAGGAAGATAATATATACACTCACCTTATGAGGTTGTGTGAGACACAACCACTCAAGAGCATGAGGCTGCAGCGAACTACCCGAGGAATTAGAAGACCACGTGTAGAGTGCAGCTGTACTCATTGCCTGAAGTGTGCGGTGGTCACACAAAATGAATTGGAATGAAGGTAGTTTACAATGTTGGACTGACTGATCCATCCTTTATTGTCCAAGGGCAGTGCGATTTTAATCGCTCCATTCCTGCACTCTACACGTGGCCTTCTAAACCCTTGACTCGACATAGGTTGCCACATAAGTGGACTGTCTCCAGTGGTATGTGTCTTCGAGAGGAAGCTTAGAATAGACCTGGTCGAACTGGTTAATGCAGTAGCGGTCATTAGAAGAAGAGGGTCCAGTCAATGGTTCTAACTGTTGTGTTGCCTTCGACTACCGCCCTGAGTCACCCTCTCAACTGGTGTACTTGGGAGGATTAGCCTTTGGTTCTGGAGAAGCAACATGGAAGGCTCGAGTAATGTGTCAAACTGTGACCGGTGTATGGTCAAAGATAAAATCCAAAATGAACGGTGGCATTGGGGACTGTGATGCAGTTCGAAAAAGAAGACCTGCCCATCATGGGCGTTTCAGCATTGCAAAGTTGCAAAAGTTTGGCCCGTGAGAGGAGATGTTTTCCCGAAAGGAATGCGACGCCTGGAGAAGGCGGTTTATAGTGAGCGATGCCCACCCCGGAGGGTGTGCTGGAAGATGAAGACCTGCCGGTTGGTGAGTGATAACCTGAGATGGGCAGGGATTCTAAAAGAATGGAATGGTGAGCCACCATAGACCACTCCTCATCAAGGGCAGAGCTCCAACACAGAACACCTAGAGGTGAATAGCACAGCAGCATTTTGTGACAGAAAGTCGGAAATGTCAGGGCAGTGCCATAAAATGGCTACTTGGCAGATGTTAGAAAGTGTTACCGGACCGGAGTGCTCTCGTAGAAGAATGATAGGAGTGATGAAGATATGGAACTAATCAGGTCTATGAATGGAACCGGACCTTCCTCTGTGGCCATGCAGAGAGAGCTTATGCCAGCTCTGGTGCTGGTAGGGACATCCTTCTTGCCCCTCTGCAGTGGCTCGGGAAGAGATCAATCGGACCGAGATTGGGCAGCTTGTCTTGGACCTAAAGAGTGAGGACACCTATGAAGCTGACTAGCAGAGGGTTAGGGGGCAGAATTTGGACAGGTTAGAAGCCTCTTTTCTAAGATTATCCTTCCTCTGAAAGATCCTGTGGTATTGGATACGAGTGGTCGGTTACATCAGTGAGTTCAGGACCAAGCATCATATGTATCTGGACCAGTGGATAGTGGAGCCGGGGCACTTGCTACAACACGGATGAGCCCCAAAGAAAGGTACCTGGGTGAGATTTCTGAAGAAGGACAGCACTCAAGGGTCCACATAAGTCTTGGCAGCTACTGGTTGCGCTCCTCGATCACAGAAGAGATGGGCAAGACCTACAGCAGCAGTTCAGCCCATTAGTGACACCCAGAAATCAAGTGATTCCCTGCAGAAGAGTCGTCATGGCTCGTAATCGTGCTGAAGGTCCATTGATTGGGGTTGTTGGAGGCATTCTGTATGGGTTGGTGGGGTGTTTTTGTCGGGGGTGCTTTTTAATCCCAGTACAGTTATCATGACAAGCAAAGTTCATATTCAACCATATTTCATACTTTTTCAGAAACTCAAATAATATGTACCCTTGGTTTTGCAGGACCAAGGGGAAAGTTTAATAAGACTACAAGGTAGATTTGATATTTCAGAATCTGGAAGAACTCGTTAAGAGTCACTGTCTTGGCAACCATCTGTCACGTGTCCAGAGGCCTCTTGTAAAGGGAGGGGTACAGTCTACATGTAATACTGCTGTAGTTTATTCAGAGTTAATTTCCTTTGGCACTTCCAGAGTTAATGCCAGAAAGCTGCTGTAGTCTATGCTGTGCGTTGCTCTGCAGGTGGGGGTGGAGAGGTATGTCAGAGCTCTGATCTCCACTCCCTCAACCTTTAAGTAGTTCTACTTCCCTCCACCAGGTGTTGCAGATAGAGTTCAGTCTCTACTTGGACCCCGTGCAGTGAGAACCTGCTGTGCTTCTGCTGTTTCTTTCCATAGGAGTTGCTGGGGTTTCTGGGTGGAGGTAGGGGCTCTTAGCCTAGGGCTGGTCAGGAGCAAAGGGCAAGGGTAGCAGCCTGGACATCCTCACCTTCAGAGGTAACTCCAGGAACAGGGTGAGCCACAGATCCCAGTTAGGGTAGCCCATCTTACCATCCTGCCTCCTGATTCCCTATCCGCTATACCACCCTGTAACACCATCTTGGTTATTATCCCCTGTGAAATGTGATATCACCAAGAATCAGTTGAATGGAGCTTTGAGCATCTCATCAGCGAGAAGATTTACTTTCTCATTTATTGCGAGTTTTTGATTTTTATTTGGAATTTTTGTAAACGTCATAAAGTAACAAATGATAGCGAGTGAATCTGCAACTAAAATAATTTCCCAATAACAGAAGAAATAAATAGCGTGTTAGGGGGAGATCTACGGCGGGGTTATATGTTTCTATTAGCACATGACAGAGGAGATTGCTTCTGCAGCGGAATAATTTATAGCCGCAATGCACGATGCAATTATAATAATAGAAATTGATGTTGAGGCCTTATTTTATTCTTACAGTCGCAGCATTCCTGGAAGAAGCAGTGACTGCAAAACATAAACGTAACACTTTATAACGACAGCGATATTACAGGCGTGGTGGGACAATTACTCAACTAAACAACCAGTTCAGGGGTTCTATTGTATAATATTTAATGTAATGAATTACTATTCAGAACCTGTAGAAAAGCTTGGACTTGCTGCATTTATTCTACACAACAAAGTAAAACTTCCTACTGTGCACATTATTGCAAATATATCCAGAAGGTGTCACGATTCTCATGCTCTGTAACTTGCCATGCACTTGTGTTTGTGCAGTTTCTATGTGTTAGCATTCTGCCAGCACTTTAGGTGCTGGACCTTTTTTTTTTCCACTGACTTTCCAGCATACATTTGCTCTTGCCAGTGTCAAATGGTTGACTCAATTGAAAGCCCATTACTCTGAGCAAGATGGCAGACAAGAGAGTAAGAGTAGAGACAAAGACCCATCCTCTCGTCTTCTAGAAAGACAAACACACACTCTCACATTCTGAAGTGAGCCCAAGACCCATTACCTCTTCTGGAAAGACAAACACCCACTCGTACTTTCCGTATTGAGACCAAGATCCATGCCCTCTTCTTCTGGAAAGACAAATGTAAAGACCGGAGGTCCGAATAAGATCCAGCGAGTCACAAACTGAGACCAAGGCAGAAATAAGCAACACTTTCTTTACTAGAAAGGGATTGCAGTAAGACTTAGGATAGGATACGATTGCAGTAAGACGTAGGATAGGATACAATACTGTCAGGTTCCCCTAGGACTACCATTCCTATTAGTTACACTCACTCAGCATAAAGCTGAACTCAATGTGCCAATTCCAAAATTTCCCGGCTTATGTGGATCACGCTGAGGAACAGGAACAAATTTACCTAACAGATACGCAAAATAAAGACTTCCAATTAGCTGAATATGAAACAAGTGTAAATCAGGTGAGTGTGTTCTATGGGAACCGCTGGAATGGCACACTGAGTACAAACTTAACAAAAATAATAATACCAAGGCATGAAAATACAACAGTTGTTATTATACACCTAGCTTTGGGATACCCGGGTATCGAATTAATATCTGGTGGAGTCCCACACAGGTCTGTCATTCGCTTTTGCTGCAGCCAGTCCAAAGAATCTTCAGCGCCAAAAACAACTATAACAAAAACAAAATGGGCTCTTGTTGGCAGATGCCGAGCCCACACGCCGGGGACTTATGGTTCTGGAACCTCACACCTTTCTAGGGAAGAC
Source organism: Allobates femoralis (assembly GCA_033576535.1). Classification (NCBI taxonomy): domain Eukaryota; kingdom Metazoa; phylum Chordata; class Amphibia; order Anura; family Aromobatidae; genus Allobates; species Allobates femoralis. The sequence goes on from JARQOC010000005.1 coordinate 557,597,160, forward strand.
ACTACACCAGGGCTTGTCAGGATCTTCTCATCATGGATGGCACAGAATCCAGTCGGTTCTGCTTCTTCATAGGGAAGATGTCTTCTGTCCTCTTCTGGGTGCTGGCCCCTTCAGCACAAAGTCCCTAGTCCATCCAGCATGGACTTCCACCAAAATCTCAACGAGTCACACACATCTCACATGCTCTGCACTCATCCTAATACAGAAGAAACACAGCTTTATCAGGGCAAGGGTCTATGAATTCCCACTGAGAAGCCTGCAGAGGAAGTCTTCTTTATCTCAAGATTTTACCCTGCTGAGCAGTGAACTCTTCTCATTGTCCTCAACATCGGACTCCTCACTACTCTTCCCTTTACCTTTCCCAGTCTGCAGCTCTGCCTCCAGTGTTTCGGGGGCTCCCTGCTTTCTCTCCTAAGGCAGGGAAACTGCTAAGTCTTAGTGGTCTTCTGATGCTGTCCACACACTTACACAAACACCCACTTGCATGTTCTGTAGCAAGGCCAAGACCCATCCGCCATTCTTCTGGAAAGACAAACACCCACTCACACTTTCTATAGTGAGATCAAGACTAGGGATGAGCGAGTAAAATCGTTACTATACGGTACTCGCTGAATAGTAACGATATTCGGGCTACTCACTACTCCCCGAGTTTCTTGTGATTACTCCGGAGTAGCGAGTAGTCCTTTAATTTTCGCAGTGTATCTACATATACACTGCAAACGTGCACTAAAAGTGAATAAAAGTTGTTAAAAAAATTTAAAAAATATCATACTCACCTATCCAACGCCTGCACCGGGACCGGCCGGCAAAGAAAACATCTGATCACTGACAAGGACCTGTGAGTCTGACAGCCAATCAGATGTCTGGTAGCGATCTGGCCAATCAGATGGCCAGATGTCACAAGCCATGTGATCGCTACCAGCCACCTGATTGGTCAGATTGCCAGGTCATTGATGCACGTTCAGGACCTGGCAATCTGGCCAATCAGGGGGCTGGTAATATCTTTTCTTCTGTAAAGACAGACAACCACTCGCACTTTCTGCAGCGAGACCAGGAGCCTTCCCTACTTCCAGTAGAGAGACAAATCCCTGTTCTGTCATCTATCTTGGTGTTTCTGTCGATAGAAATGGATTTCACCTGACAACAGGCAGCAGACAGCGATTTACATAGGAGGGAGACAACTCATGGGCAGAATTTTTGAGTGACTTTTATTGTGTTGAAAACTGCATTTCCAGTAAATGAGATATTGCATTTACCATCAGATGAGCATAAGTTTTTTGTGTAGAGCATGCCACTCCTGGATGAATAGTCTTAATACATATTAAACCTTATCCTGCTAGCGGTACATCACATGGCTCACTTGTTATAATGCAGCGTAAAATGCAGTAAAGCAAAGCTGGATTTATCAGCAGACTCACTTGAGGTAATGCAGTGGAGCCCAGCAACAAAGTAGAGCTGGGTATGTTAGGAGAGTCACTTAAGTTAATATAGCAAAGCTTAGCGATGCAGTAGAGCTGAGTGTGTGAAAAAGCACACTTTTGGCAATGTAGCAGAGCCCAGCGATGTAGCAGAGCTGGATGTGTCAGGTTGAACACTTGTGGAAATGTATCAGAGCCAAACCATATAGCAGAGATGAGTGTGTCTTAAAATACACTCATGGAAATGTAAAAGAGCCCAGTGATGTTTTAGAGATGGGTACATCAGAAAACGCACAAGCTAATGTGGCAGAGCCCAACATCATAACAGAGGTGGGTATGTTAATTGACTCACTTGTCGTGATGCAGAAAAGTCCAGTGGTAAAGCAGGAGAAACGCTTGTGACAATATAGCTGTTATGCACGTATTAACTCACACGAGTACAGGAGAAATGAAGCCTAAACCACTGCATTCTTACCCACAATCTACTGGTTCCTGTACAGACTGAAATGCCCCTAGCCGCACAACTAGGGACCCGTGTCCCTAAAAGGCCATAGAGTTGTTTCTTGTTCCTCCTGAGGAACCAGACGGGCGATTGCTACACACAATTTAGCAGAATAAGGAAAGTGTTCAGGGGTAGACAGAAACCAAAAATGCAAACATAAAGAACGTGCAAAAGTGTCCAAAGGAGAAATGATAAATGCAAGCAAAGGAAAACCTTCTACAAACCTAACAGAAAACAGATCAAAGGTGTAGGAAAGGCAAATGAGAAAACACAGAGCAAATATAATATTGATCTCTGGCTAACAGGCAAAATCTCTTAGCTGCAGGGCTGAAATTTCTTAGTGGAAATCCACATAGAAATATAGCCAGCAAAGAAAGCTGGTGAAAGGAGAGTACAAATAGCCCCATCGGGGATGTAATGGGGTAGAGACAAAATGAGCAAGTGAGAATACCTGACAAACTACATACATAAGGAAGAAGCAAAGATAAAAGGATCATCAGCATTTGGACAGAGAATGATCATGCTGTGGCTTAGCAGGTAAAGAAACCAACCACAAAGCAAGAGGCCACTAGATTGAATCCCAAAACCGAGGCATGATAATAGCAGAGCCTAGCTCTGGTGATATCTTACAATTGTTGTAATCCTACCCCTGGTTCCATCCCAATTATTGGTTTGTATAAATCTATGGCTTGGGGTGCCACAAATTTGTAGAGGCAAAATCGGGACAGTTCACATTTACATTTAGGCGTCTTTCACACATCCGTGCAAATCACGCACGTGTGAGAGAGGCCATTTTTGAGGGGCCGTATGCATGTGTCACGCATGGTGGGTCATGCGTGTGGTATCCATGAAACATACAGATAGCACAATGTCAGCATATCATTGTATACTCGCCTGTCTCCAGCGCTGCCTGTTCCTCTCACTTCCGGGGTTGCTGCAGCTCTCATGAGCTTAATGTGCGTCACCAGAAGTGAGAGGAGCAGCCATCGCTGGAGAAAGGGAAGCATGAAATTCTTTATTATTCAGCTAAAAACTCTTGGCTCAGGTCCGTGCACACGGAGGTCACATGGATGACATCTGAGTGCTGGACAGCGTGACATGGACCCATTCACCGGAACCAAAAATGGACATGTCTCCGTGGGGAGCACACAGACACGCTTCTGCTCCACATGGAGATACGGTCCATGCAGAAAAACGAATGTGTGAAAGGGGCAATACAGAATCATGTGTCTCTGCACATGACAGAACACGTGCCAGAGACACATGTGAAAGATCCCTAAGAATGGATGCCAAAAATCATGCAACGTCGTGGGACGATCAAGGTGGCCATTTACTTTTATAGGTCAAATTTTTCTGCCACTTAGGCTGGCTTCACACCATGATATTCAGGATCCGGGGCACACCGGACAGCCCCGAATCAGATTTCGGCCCCATAGTATCCCTATGGGGCCGGATGGAGACGGATGGCAGTTATTTGCCATCCGGTTTCCATCTGTCCAGGTGAATGCGGGTTTCTCTCCCAGACACAAAATCGCAGCTTGCTGCGATTTTCTGTCCGGGGCAAAAATCTCAATAAATCGGATCCTACCGGATTCTCCCGGATCTGGCGCCCTGTAACATGGGAGTCTATGGGGCGCCGGATCGCGCCGGACCCAACAGAGAATCTGTCAGGTTCCCGGACACCGGGTGGTAAAGCTCAGCGTCGGCCGCGCCGAACTTCAGCACCTGGAGCTGTCCCCTGCAGAGATTACAGGACCGCGGCTAGCGCCCCGCAAGCCGCGCTCCTGACATTTCAGCAGGGACAGCTCCTGAACCCTGCGAATCCGGCAGAAAAGAGGACCTGAGGACATATTTACCCTCCGGTTCTGTTTGTCCGGCGCTATCAGGTTCTGTCTGATGCTTCCTGCAAAAGGACCGGACAGAACCTGACAGCTCAAAAACGTGGTGTTAAGCCGGCCTTAGAAGTCAAATCGCACCATATCGCAACTTGGAAATGTGGCGGTATTACCATTGTTGCCACTAATGTCATTAGCTCCAGCCCCATCACCTATCCGGAAAGCCGAAAAGTCTGACTTCTATTTACCGTTAATTCTGAATCCAAATCTAACCTTCCTATGAAACGAAAGGCAAATTCAGCAGACAATGAAAATATTCCTCTGTTAATGTCAATATAAAATATAATATCCTGCTTTATAACACTTCAGAATAAAAATTAATGTAGCAGAGAGGAAAATACATCTTGTAAGCGGCAACTAATCTCTGAGTCCATTCAATTTCACACTGGGTAAATGCTCCTTTTTTTTAGAACCGCGTTGTAGCCTAAAGACGCCAATATTTACTGACATTTCATAGCAGGCAGAGTCCGGTGTTTACAGATAGAGCTGAAACGCGCCTGAGGTGGTGTTATACGCCTGCGGGTGCCGGGGGAAGCAGACACTATCAAAACACATCTTCTGCCAGGAAGACGCTCGGCTCCTGGACCACAGCTATTAAATCACAATTAAAGGAACATTAAACTTATATAAAAAAAAAATACCGGAGAGTAAAATGAAAGTAGACGTTAGTCAGTCGTCAAGACTTTCTACATTGATCTGGAAACAAATCAAGGACTTCTACGGGTCCTTGATATCTATGGTTGGGATTCACTAAAGGGGCATGATTATCTTCCCTGGTAATTAAGGGGTGGTTTTGTCATACAATAGCATCAGGGAGGCTTCTGATTGGTTCCAAATGTATTCTGCCGCCAGACACAAGAGTCCAGCCAACGTCATTAAGAACAAGGAGTCCGGGAGATGATGGTCCGGCCCCTACAGAGCCCTCATCTCACATCATTCAGTCGGTCTGGGAACACATGAGAAAACAGAAGGAACAGCACAGGCCCCATATACAGAAGATCATTGGTTTGACCTGTTATTGCGTGTTAGGTTTATCTGTATCTGATCTATTGCCTTTTATTCCATGTCCAAATGTTGATGGTCCCATTGTCTTTGTTCTCCCTTCATGTTTTGCTCCTCTCCAAGTGTTTCTCATTGTCTTGTTTTGCTCTGCCCTTTCACATTCTGGGTTGAGTTTATATGTTCACCTTTCACTACACTACCTTGCTGGCTATACCTCTAGGTGGACTTGTGTTTCAGACACCCTTCAGCTTAGTGGTTTACCTTAGTGGGTAAACACCATTCTAATTCCTACAGTGAGTTCGGCTTGTTTTCCTTCCAAGCACCATTTCCTTTCACCTCTTTTAGGGATAATGTACTGGATTTGCTTATTTGTAGCTCACTTATATGAACATGTTTTAGTTTCTCACTATGAGTTTTATATCTTCCTGCACACTTTCCTCTCACCTTGTTGGCAGTGTGTTGCGACCTTCCCTTTGGTCCTTCAGGAGCTTGGAAAAATCCCATAATGGCCTTTTTGGGAGTCAGGTCCGAAGTGGTGTTTTGAGTAGTGTGGCTATGGTCTTTCTAGTGTACAGGGAATTAATGGTCCCCACAGAGCCCTGATCTCACATCACCTCATCTATCTGGGAACACATGACGAGACAGAAGAATCTGCACAAGTCTCATACACAGATGATCTGTGTGTCCTGGCTACATTTGGGGATTAAATCCAGTGACCTATTGTTGCGTGGTCAGGTCATCTGTCTGCTGACCTCTTGCCTTTACTTCCCTGTCCAAATGGTGATGGTTCAAATTGTCTTTGTTCTTCGTTGTCTCCAGATGATTCTTTTCTTCCCATTTTGGTCTGCCCTGTCACATTCTGGATTAGGTTTTATATACTCACCGTTTACTGTACTTCCTTGCTGGCTACACCTCTAGGTGGACTTGTGTTTTGGAAATCCATCCCTTCAGCTTAGGGGTTTACCTTAGTGGGTAAATACCTGTTAAATTCCTGAAGTGAGTACTGCACTCTTTCCTCTCCCCTTTTTGGCAGTGTATTGCAACCTCCCCACTGGTCTTTCAGGAGGTACAAGAAACCCCTCGACTCACTGATAAGGAGTCAGGTATGAGGTGGTGTTTTGAATTTAGTGGCTAGGGTTTTTCTTGTCTGTACAGGGACCAGTTGGTTTTGGGTCCAGCCTCTCCCTCTAGTAGGTCTTCCCTTTTTTCCATTACCTGTGTGTGAGTGTCTACATTGATAACACTTGTTAGTTCTCCAAGATGTTTTGAACAACTTACTACCAAGATCCTTCAAAAACTGTGTGCAAGTGACCAAGAAGAAGTGACAAAGGTGATGGGTGTTCACCAAATACACTGTGTGCAGAATTATTAGGCAAATGAGTATTTTGATCACATGATACTTTTTATACATGTTGTTCTACTCCAAGCTGTATAGACCTGAGAGCCAACTACCAATTAAGTAAATCAGGTGATGTGCTTCTCTGTAATGAGGAGGAGTATGGCCTAATGACATCAACACCCTATAGAAGGTGTGCTTAATTATTAGGCAACTTCCCTTCCTTTGGAAAAATGGGTCAGAAGAGAGATGTGACGGCTCTGAAAAGTCCACAATTGTGAGATGTCTTGCAGAGGGATGCAGCAGTCTTGAAATTGCCAAACTTCGAAGTGTGATCACCGAACAATCAAGTATTTCATGGCAAATAGCTAACAGGGTCGCAAGAAGCGTGCTGGGCAAAAAAGGCGTAAAATAACTGCCCATGAATTGAGGAAAATCAAGCGTGAAGCTGCCAAGATGCCATTTGTCACCAGTTTTGCAATATTTCAGAGCTGCAACGTTACTGGAGTATCAGAAAGCACAAGGTGTGCTATACTCAGGGACATGGCCAAGGTAAGGAAGGCTGAAAAACCACCACCTCTGAACAAGAAACATAAGATAAAACGTCAAGAAATATCTTCAGACTGATTTTTCTAAGGTTTTATGAACTGATGAAATGAGAGTGACTCTTGATGGCTCAGATGGATGGGCCAGAGGCTGGATCAGTAAAGGGCAGAGAGCTCCACTCCGACTCAGACCCCAGCAAGGTGGAGGTGGGGTACTGGTATGGGCTGGTATCATCAAAGATCAACTTGTGGTACCTTTTCGGGTTGAGGATGGAGTGAAGCTCAACTCCTGGACCTACTGCCAGTTTCTGGAAGACAACGTCTTCAATCAGTGGTACTGGAAGAAGTCGGGATCGTTCAAGAAAAACATGATTTTCATGCAGGACAATGCTCCATCACATGCACCCAACTACTCCAGAGCGTGGCTGGCCAGTAAAGGTCTAAAAGAAGAAAAAATAATGACATGCCCCCTTGTTCACCTGATCTGAACCTCATAGAGAACCTGTGATCCCTCCTAAAATGTGAGATCTACAGGGAGGGAAAACAGTACACCTCTGGGGACAGTGTCTGGAGGCTGTGGTGGCTGCTGCACGCAATGTGGATCGTAAGGCTATGTGCACATCTGACGTTTGTGCATCTCTGCAGTCCGTCCAAAAACCTGGTTTTTTTTAGCAGAAACTGAGTTTTCTGTGCTCAGCAGTGTCCCTCGTTTTTTGCTCGTTTTCCGCCCGGTTTTACAGCGTTTTTCTCGGCGTTTTTCTCGGCGGTTTTGAAAACTGAGTTTTTTGTGCACTTGATCAGCTGAAACCGCTGGAAAAACGGTGGAAAGAAGTCACTTGCTCTATTTTTGGAAAACCGGTGGAAAAACTCAGTTTTGACTGAGAAAACTCAGTTTTGACTGAAAACGACCAGAAGAAAACCGTTCTAGTGAAGACAGAGTTTTCTAAAATCCATTGACTAGCATGTTAATCCAACCGGAGGGTAGGATTAACATAAATTAACATAAAACTGAGCGGAAAACGCCGACGGAAAACGTCCAAAAGCAGCCCACAAAACGACTGATGTGCACATACCCTAAACCAGTGTTTCCCAACTCCAGTCCTCAAGGCACACCAACAGGTCATGTTTTCAGGATTTCCTTATCATTAGACAGATGATGGAATTATCCCTGTGCAAGTAATTAAATTATCACCTGTGCAATCCTAAGGAAATCCTGAAAACATGACCTGTTGGTGTGCCTTGAGGACTGGAGTTGGGAAACACTGCCCTAAACAGATCAAGCAACTGACACAATCTATGGATGGAGGCTGCTGAGTGTCATCATAAAGAAAGGGGGCGATATTGGGCACTCATTTTTGGGGGTTTTGTTTTTGCATGTCAGCAATGTTTATTTCTAATTTTTGTGCAGTTATATTGGTTTACCTGGTGAAAATAAACAAGTGAGATGGGAATATATTTGGTTTTTATTAAGTTGCCTATTAATTCTGCACAGTAATAGTTACCTGCACACACAGATATCCTCCTAAGAGCCAAATCTAAAAAACCACTCCAACTTCCAAAATTATTAAGCTTTGATATTTGAGTCTTTTGGGTGATTGAGAACAAAGTTGTTGATCAATAATAAAAATAATCCTCTACAATAAAACCTGCCTAATAATTCTGCACACAGTGTATTGTGTGATTTAAACTTCTCTTGTGTTCATCCACTTTGCATTTTGTTAATGGATTAAAATAAGCTAATTACACTTCTGTTTGTGAAAGCTTTTTATTTAGTATTTTTTCCATACCTGCCTAAAATATTTCTACAGTAATACATTTTGTAATATATAAATCTGCTATTTTTCCCCACTTCTGAGGCTCTTCTTCCATCTCCTGAATTTGTAACCTTGTCTTTAAAACCGCCTAAATCACTGAGGGATCACATTACAGCTGCTTTTTGATGTCTATAGAGAGTAAAGGAGTAATATGAGAGAGACAGAGGGTGCTGCTTTCTAGCTAGTGTTTTATCTCACCCCATATTAGCACTGCTATATATTGTGCCACCTCTGATAAAAATGCACGTTACATAGAGACAATCATAAGAACACTCAGGTTTTTCTAATTCTCTAATTCTTTTGGCCCCTTTTCATTTTTGCTGTTACCCATGCATGGATTTCATGGAACAGGGGCTCTTGCAGACCGGTACATAGGGGGTCTCTTGCTTTGCCTTTTTTTTATTAGCCATAAAGCAGATGTGTTGCAAAATACAGCTTAATTCTCCGGTGTGCTAAACATGGTTTTATATTACATGGTCACCCATCCATTTTGCAGTTTTATGTAAAACTGTATTTCCCCTGAAGCATCTGCTGCAGGCGATATGAGTGGAGACGAGGAGCCAGGTGTAAAATAAGCAGCGTCCAATATTCAAGGTGAAGAGTCACCACAGAGGACGGAACACAGTTACTTATACTATGGCTTTTGTCTCTGTTCGGCAGTTGTGTTCCCCAGGTTAGATCATTGAGCAGAAAGGTTTGCAACTATCGGAACACAGTGTCAAAGTCCTGTCTCTGTTATAGGGATTTTGTCATGAGCTGATAATCTAGCAAAAGAGCATTCACGACTACACCGGTTACCAATGATTGACATACGCAAACATGCCCCCAATGTAACGTTGGTGTCCATTTTGGGTAGAGTTGGAGTCGGAGTCTGACGTTTGGCTTACTGTCTTCACAGTCATAGTTGTGGAGTTGGTGCCCATTTTGGGTGGAGTCAGAGTCGGATTCAGAGAAATTGAGGAGTTTGGCTTACCGACTCTAACGCGCACCCAGGGCTGTGGGGTACTCGGCTCTCGGGCTCTCTCTCTCAGTCTAGGAAGTCACGGGTGGCCATCCCGGAGCCGTGGCCCTGGGGGTCAACTGAATAAGGGGCCCGGGGGGGAGTCAGGGCCGTATTTATAATATCCCTGTTTAACAGATTTTCTGTGAGACTTAGAGTACTCACAGGTGCGGGCTCCGGGACCCGGGTTTCTTCCTATGGGGCAAACTCTATCCGTTACTCACTTCCCCACTCAAGTTAACTCTGTGTCTGTGAGTTTCCTTGCTTTCTTTGTTCCTGTTTGGGATCTGTTCTTTCAGGGGCCCCTCAGTCGAGATGGCCCTCTTGGTTCCTTCAGGCTGGCTGCCTGCTCTTTCCACACTCTACCTCTTCCTCCTCTAACCCTCTGACTGACTGACTCTCTGTCTGAGCTCTCTGGTTCCCTCTAGAGGTCGCTAAGACCCTCCCGGGGTTCCTCCCACCCACTATCCTAGTGTGTGAGTGCAGCTCTAGGGTTCCATCTTGTGACCATAGTCCCAATTGCAGTGGAGTACTACACCACTTTTCTGGGTGCAGTACCCCTTTTGTGGCACCTACGTAGTGGGGCGCCACAACTCCACAGCCCTGCCCTCGGGATGGTATCCTTTGGCAAGTTCTTCTCCTTTAAGTCCCTGACACCCCTAGAAGATTGAGGATTATAACCTTACATGTTATACGATGTCTGATGAAGAGACATAAGCAGTCTCGAAAGCTTGCCATGCTAGAAGAAGACATGTAAGGAGTCTCAAAAGCTTGCTGTGTAACATCATTAATTTTAATTTTATTGGCCATTAAAAAATATCACAACTACAAGATTATTATTTAGTTTTTTCTAAAAAAACAATAATATATAGTGGTACTGTATCTACTGTGAGCACATTTAGAGTTAGGCTGGTGGTGCTCAATATGACCTCAGACTCCTTTGTCTCCTAAGTGTCTTGAGTACCAGTAGGAGACTTGTGACAGCTCTAGGTCTGGATGATTTGAAACCAGCAAGGGTTAATAGCAGTTTTTCGTTACTGGTAAATTATGCTTAGTCTGGGTCAGGTGATGCTGGTTGGTGACCACACCCATCTCCCTTTAAATAGTCACATGACCCATCACCTGACACCCGTTATAGATTCATGCTATGCTGACCATTCTTGGAGCTTGGAGGTCTCCTGTTGTTGCTGGAGACCTGCTGTCTGCAAACTAATGTGTCTAGCTGCTACTCTCAAGTTTGTTATATCCTTATTTTCTATATGCACTGTCTGTTTATCTGTCCCCGTGTCTGTAACATCAGTGGTTTAGTCTAGTGTACTCACCAGCCCTCACATTATACTGGGTGAGTAGAGTAGACAGCCAGGGACTAGGCATATGATGGCAGTGTGGGGGATGAAGACTCACATAGGGTGATAGGGCAGCTCAAGGACACACACAGGCTAGTGGCAGGAGGTGTCCTCTAACCTCCACTCTATTGGGGCCTTCCTCTCCCAAATCCATCTCATATTACCTCTGCGTTGTGCCATGCAGTGGGAGCTGCATATCCCGGTGTGACAGGAAGCCAGACAAGTTGATGAAGATAGAGTTCTTTTCACTTAAGGATAAATTTATGTATAGTAGCATACAATACACTTTAAGCTTTCTTCTACATAATGCAGATGCACATACATAATGGTTTTGGTGGGCAACGGCACTTTACTTGTAAATGTTACACATGCAGGAAAGATATGGTGAAACTCCATCTTCCTGATACATGGCCACACAGGTCAATGTGATATGCAGTGAACCTTGCACCCAGCCTACTTACTGTGATGCCTTACAAGGGTCCATCCTAGACCCTCTTCCCCCTTCTTATGTTCTTATCTGGGCAGATCCTTTTCCTTCCTGAGGTCACCCCACAGCTGGCCAACACTGAACTCACTCCCACAAAAGTCTCTTTCTAGCAGGTATCACCCACTTGTCTCCACTAAAGGTTCACTTGTAAATGTCACAAACCCCCAACACTTATCTTCTTTCCAAAGGTGTCTACTTAACTGACGTTGAACCAGGAGCTGCTCACACGGGCCCATATCACTCCTCCCGTAGTGGGCTAGTCCAATGGTAATTACTTCTGATCCTGCTGTGTGTGTTGCTGGGCGAACTTAATATTTCACTCAGTTCTATACAAATATTCCAATACCTTACCAAATAAGAGCCGCGTTCACACGCTGCGTATTTGTCGCGTCTTTTTACGCGCTTTTTTAAGGGGAAAAGCGCGTTTCTTCCAGTACGTTTTTTGCTCCAAAAACGCTGCGTAAAATTACGCGGCGTCTGAATGGCACAAAGCGATTGTCCATTCACTTAGCTGGGAAACGCAGATGCACATGCGCAGCGTCTTAGAGTAAAAAGGAAGACAGAAGTTAGTACTACAGCCCACAAGGAAATTAACACTTGTTAGGCTACCTTCACACTACGATTTTGAAGGGAGCCGATGCTGTCCGATAAGTTCGGACAGCATCGGCTCCCTTCTGATGCCTGGAATCAGATGCCAAATAGGCATCCGATTCCGGCATTAAATCGTAGCCTCCGGGCTGAAAAAAAGAAAAAAAAAAAGTTTATGCTCATCTCTCCACGAGCCCCCACCGTCTCCCGCAGGCTCCCGGTGTCTGCAGAGGTCTTCTACTGCAGTACAGGACCTGCGGTGATGTCACAGTCATGTGACAGCAGGTTACACCATGGTAACACTGCCTTCCAGTTTGGAGCAGTTTTACTGTACTGAGCATCGTTCAAAAAGCTCAAAACCGGATCAAGAACCGCTCCCCATAGGAGCCCATTATGGTAACCGGATTGCATTACATGCAATCCGCTTATCGGCTTCGGTTCTGCAGCCTGCACTAAAAATCATGCAGGCTGCAGTTTTCGGAGTGGTTTTGGCAACCGCAATGCGGTAACCAGATTGCTCCAGATGTGTAATCCTGAGCAATGCGGTCATTGTGTACTTTGCTCATCCCTGCTGCCGCAGGGATAAACAAAGTGTTATATGTGTATTAACAGATTAAATATTAATATTAGTTGTGGGCAACATGTGTCTAGGGGGTGCCCACCCCCCTAGAGACATGCTGTCCACTCCTCTCAGCATGTTAGGGGTTAATAAGCCATTTACAGTAAGCCGGCTATTGTCGGCTTTGTATTAATTTATAAATGAAGCCGCGGCTCCCCTGACAGTAGAGCAGATACTGTACGTAATGTACGTATAGTATCTGCTGCTGTGCAGGGTCCTGTAACCATTAACATTAGGTCTATGGCGGTGCGTTGCCCATAGACCTAATGTTAATGGTTACAGGACCTCGGACAGCGGCAGATACTATACGTACATTACGTACAGTATCTGCTCTACTGTCAGGGGAGCCGCGGCTTCATTTATAAATTAATACAAAGCCGACAATAGCCGGCTTACTGTAAATGGCTTATTAACCCCTAACATGCTGAGAGGAGTGGACAGCATGTCTCTAGGGGGGTGGGCACCCCCTAGACACATGTTGCCCACAGCTAATATTAGCAGGGATGAACAAAGTATACGGTAACCGCATTGCTCAGGATTACACATCCTGAGCAATACGGTTACCGGATTGCGGTTTCCTGCACACATTTTTCCTACAAAATGTGTGTGAAGGCAATTGCGTTCACCGCATCCGGATCTGTATGCGGTGAACGCAATTGCCTGCCAAAATGTGACCCAGCCTTAGACAAACCTGTGAAATACTGGAAGAATATAGTCTGGTCAGATGAGACCAAAATTGAACTCTTTGGTTGCCATAATACACATCATGTTTGGAGGCCAAAAGGCAAATCACCCCAAAATCACCAACAATGAAGTGTGGAGGTGGGAACATCATGGTGTGGGGCTGTTTTTCAGCATACGGCACTGGCAAACTTGATGTCATTGAGGAAAGAATGAATGGACAAATGTATGTAGACATTCTGGATAAAAATCTGCTGCCATCTACCACTATTATGAAGGTCAAACGAGGGTGGACATTTCACAAGACAATGATCCCAAACACACAGCCAAGGAAACTCTCATTGGTTCCAGATAAAGGAAATAAGTCTGCTAGAATGTCTGAGCCGATCACCGGAGCTGAATCCAATAGAAAATGTCTGGAAGGAACTAAAGCTCCGAGATCATAGAAGGATCCACGGGACCTGAAGGAGGTGAAGAGTGTTTGTGTGGAAGAATGGGCCAAAATCACCTGAGCAATGTAGGGAGTAGTGTCTCCATACAGGAGGCGTCTGGAGCTTCATCACCAACAAAGGCTGAAGTACCAAGTATTAAAAAAAAAATACAGTAACGTATTCAATACTTATTCACTGTATCGTTTCTCATTATTACACATAATTTATGGACAGCTTCAGTTTGATTTCTTTGCCTGTGTATATTGGATGGGTTGTTACCGACATCTGGTGAGCAATTCATGTCATTAGCAGTGCACCTTTAGAAATATATTAGTTAGAAAATTGGTGACGTGTTTAATACTTATTTCACTATAACCATCTAAAATGAATAAATACAATAAAATATAAAAAATATATAATAAAAATAGTAAAAATATAACAAAATATGTATTGACCGCGTTGAATGTTGCTCTCAAGAATCTATATGATGGTATTACCTTGCCAATGCCTGAATGTCACTTACTTTAACTTTTAATAAATCTATTAAATTGTTTTGCATTAACTTGGCTCCACTGTAAACCCCTTACATCAGGGCGGCCTTCCACCTACTTAATGTAGATATATGATTTTTTTCTTATATAATGAATGAATAAATGAAAGTAGTCAGCAGAAACCATCCTTCATCCTAAGCGGTTTTCTCCCTAATTTTCTCACTATTTAAATCCATGAAATACTAAAAAGGTCTCATTTATTTTACTTAGCACAATATTAAGAATTTAAAGAGTATAAGATATCAATATTTCTTTGACGGCCTCATGAAATATTCAGGCGTTATTATACTTTCTGTTGGAAGTGATTATATTCTAATAGAATTTACTATACTATAAAGTTATAGGAGTCTTTACCGGAGGATGAGGATGGAAATGCGTTAGGGAGCAACAAGCCACCGCTCTCTGCCAACACATAGCATGTACCGCTTTTCACCAATATCAGGTTTACTGGTATATATGTATACGGTCAATACAGTCATGGCCGAAAGTGTTGGCCCCCTTGAAGCTCTTCCAGAAAATGAAAGTATTACTCCTAGAAAACTACTACAATTACACATGTTTATTTCCTTTGTGTGTATTGGAGCTACCAGGGTCATTGAGTCGAAGTCGGTGTCCATTTTGGTTGAGTTGGAGTCGAATTCAGGGAAATTGAGGAGTTGGATTTGGAGTCAAATGTTTGGCTTACTGACTTCATAACCATCGTTGTGGAGTCGGAGTTGTAGAGTCGGAGTCGGGCTTCATTTTGATGGAGTTGCAGTCAGAGTTGGGTTCAGGGACATGGAGGAGTTGGATGTTTGGCTTACAGTCTTCACAGTCACGGTTGTCAAGTCCGAGTTGGTGTCCATTTTGGTTGAGTTGGAGTCGAATTCAGGGAAATTGAGGAGTCGGAGTTGGAGTCAGATGTTTGGCTTACTGACTTCATAACCATGGTTGTGGAGTCGGAGTTGTAGAGTTGGTGTCATTGTTCATTTTGGTGGAGTTGGGTTCAGGGACATGGAGGAGTTGGATGTTTGGCTTACCGTCTTCACAGTTATGGTTGTCGAGTCGGAGTCGGTTTCCATATTGGTTGAGCTGGAGTCGAATTCAGGGAAATTGAGGAGTTGGAGTTGGAGTCAGATGTTTGGCTTACTGACTTCACAGCCCTGGCTGTGAAGTCGGAGTCGTAGTGTCGGAGTCGGTGTTCATTTTGGTGGAGTTGGAGTCGGAGGTGGGTTCAGGGAAATGGAGAAGTTGGATGCTTACCGTCTTGGCTTACCGTCTTCACAGTCATGATCGTGGAGTCGGAGTCGGTGTCTATTTTGGTTGAGTTGGAGTCGAAGACAGTGTCAGATTCAGGGAAACTGAGGAGTCAGAGTCGGATGTTTGGCTTACCGACTCCACAGACCTGGGAACAACACCAAAAAAATCAGAGAAAAAAAAAGCAAATTGGAAATAAGTTCACACAAATCCCTAAAATGGTCCGGACAAAATTTTTGCCATCTTCACCTTAACATTTGATTTTCCCATATGGAATAAATCCCTGCAGTCAGTCGCCTCCTATAACCTCCAAAAGCTTCTCCTCCCCTGGAGTTTCTCTTCTTCTTTATAATCTGCTCCCGGTCTCTCGTACTTCAGGCGTCTTATCCCAATTTTCAGATCTCTCCACAGGAGATCAATGGGATTTAGATCCGGACTCATTGCTGCCACTTTAGATCTCTCCAGCTCTTTGTTTCCTCCATTTCTGGGGCTTCTTGATGTTTGGGGTCATTGTCCTGCTGGAGACCCCAGACCTAGGATGCCCCCAGCTTTCTGACACTGAGCTCTACATTGTCACCCAAAATCCTTTTGTAATCTTCAGATTTCATGATGTCTTGCACACAGTCAAGTTCCCCGGTGCCAGAGGCAATAAATCAACTCAAAACATCTCTAACCTCCCCCATATCTGACTGTAGGTCCTGTGTTCTGTTCTCTGTCCTCCACCATATGTGACTGTAGGTCCTGTGTTCTTTCTCTGACCTCGTCGATATGTGACTGTAGGTCCTGTGCTCTTTTCTCTGACCTCCCCCATATGTGACTGTAGGTCCTGGGCTCTGTT
The DNA here is from genome assembly GCA_033576535.1 of Allobates femoralis. Taxonomy (NCBI): domain Eukaryota; kingdom Metazoa; phylum Chordata; class Amphibia; order Anura; family Aromobatidae; genus Allobates; species Allobates femoralis. The sequence continues at coordinate 557,613,449 of JARQOC010000005.1, forward strand.
CTCTGTCCTCCACCATATGTGACTGTAGGTCCTGTGCTCTTTTCTCTGGCCTCCCCAATATGTGACTGTAGGTCCTGTGCTCTTTTCTTTGACCTTCCCCATACATAACTGTAGGTCCTGTGTTCTTTTCTCTGCTCTCCCCCATATGTGACTGTAGGTCCTGTGTTCTTTTCTCTGTCCTTCCCCATATGTGACTGTAGGTCCTGTGCTCTTTTCTCTGTCCTCCCCCCTATGGCACTGTAGGTCCTGTGCTCTTTTCTCTGACCTCCCCTATATGTGACTATAGGTCCTGCGTTCTTTTCCCTGCCCTCCCCCATATGTGACTGTAGGTCCTGTGTCCTTTTCTCTGACCTATCCCATATGTGACTGTAGGTCCTGTGTTCTTTTCTCTGGCCTCCCTCATATGTGACTGTAGGTCATGTGCTCTTTTCTCTGGCCTCCCCCATATGTGACTGTAGGTACTGTGTTCTTTTCTCTGGTCTCCCCCATATGTGACTGTAGGTACTGTGTTCTTTTCTCTGCCCTCCCCCATATGTGACTGTAGGTACTGTGTTCTTTTCTCTGACCCCTTATATTTGACCGTAGCTCCTTTGCTCTTTTCTGTGACCTCCCCCATATGTGACTGTAGTCCTGTGCTTTTTTCTTTGTAGACCTCATCCTGTTTTTGATAAACAGTATAATAATTCACTTTACCAAAAAGATCTTGTTTCATCTGTCCAGAAGACTCTTTCCTAGAAGAATTTTAGTTACTCACATATATTTTGGCAAACTGCAGTCTAGCTTTTTCTTGTATCTGTGTCAGCAGTGGGTTCTCCTGAGCCTTCTCCATTGCGTTTCATGCAGCCCACATCAGTCTCTATTGTGTGTGTGTATATATATATATATATATACAGCCTGTAGCAGTCTATTGTATATACAGCCAAAAGCAATCTATTCTGTATACAGCCATCAACATTCTATTGTGCATACAGCCAGCAGCAGTCTATTTTGTAAACAGTCTGCAGCCGTCTCTATTGTGTATACAGCCCACAGCAGTCTCTATTGTGTATACAGCCAAGCTGCAGCAGTCTCTATTGTGTATACAGGCTGAAGCAGTCTTTATTGTATGAGTGTATATATCACAGCCTGTGTCTTTACATAAGCAGTTTTTCCAAGAGTTGGCGGTGGGACCGTGAAGGAGGAGTTGGGGTGGAGCCTGGATGGAGTCTCAAGGGGGTCCAAAAATGTTGCCACAGAATGGGGACCTGAAAATCCTGGTGTAGCCATGCTGATAACACTCTAAATACAGGAGATAACAGCAGGATCCACCATTAACAATAGATGATATCACAGCTCACCTCCTCCTCCTGTACAATGACTGATAACACCTCTATATACAGTAGATAACACAGGATCCACCATTCACAACAGGTGATGTCACAGCTCACCTCCTCCTCCTGTACAATGACCGATAACACCTCTATATACAGTAGATAACACAGGATCCTCCATTCACAATAGGTGATTTCATAGCTCACCTCCTCCTGTACAATGACTGATAACACCTCTATATACAGTAGATAACACAGGATCCACCATTCACAATAGGTGATATCACAGCTCACCTCCTCTCTGTACAATGACTGATAACACCTCTATATACAGTAGATAACACAGGATCCACCATTCACAATAGGTGATGTCACAGTTCACCTCCTCCTATACAATGATTGATAATACCTCTATATACAGTAGATAACACAGGATCCACCATTCACAATAGATGATATCACAGCTCACCTCCTCCTCCTGTACAATGACTGATAACACCTCTATCTACAGTAGATACCACAGGATCCACCATTCACAATAGATTATGTCACAGCCCACCTCCTCCTCTGTACAATGACTGATAACACCTCTATATACAGTAGATAACACAGGATCCACCATTCACAATAGGTGATATCACAGCTCACCTCCTCCTCCTGTACAATGACTGATAACACCTCTATATACAGTAGATACCACAGGATCCACCATTCACAATAGGTGATATCACAGCTCACTCCTCCTCCTGTACAATGACTGATAACACTCTATATACAGTAGATACCACAGGATCCACCATTCACAATAGGTGATATCACAGCTCACCTCCTCCTCTGTACAATGACTGATAACACCTCTATATACAGTAGATAACACAGGATCCTCCATTCACAATAGGTGATATCACAGCTCACCTACTCCTGTACAATGACTGATAACACCTCTATATACAGTAAATAACACAGGATCCACCATTCACAATAGTTGATATCACAGCTCACCTCCTCCTGTACAATGATTGATAATACCTCTATATACAGTAGATAACACAGGATCCACCATTCACAATAGGTGATATCACAGCTCACCTCCTCCTCCTGTACAATGACTGATATCACCTCTATATACAGTAGATAGCACATGATCCAGCATTCACAATAGGTGATATCACAGCTCACCTCCTCCTGTACATGACTGATAACACCTCTATATACAGTAGATAACACAGGATCTACCATTCACAATAGGTGATATCACAGCTCACCTCCTCCTCCTGTAGAATGACTGATAACACCTCTATATACAGTAGATAACACAGGATCCACCATTCACAATAGGTGATATCACAGCTCACCTCCTCCTGTACAATGATTGATAACACCTCTATATACAGTAGATAACACAGGATCCACCATTCACAATAGGTGATATCACAGCTCACCTCTTCCTCTTGTACAATGACTGATAACATCGCTATATACAGTAGATAACACAGGATCCACCATTCACAATAGGTGATGTCACAGCTCACCTCCTGTACAATGACTGATAACACCTCTATATACAGTAGATAACACAGGATCCACCATTCACAATAGGTGATATCACAGCTCACCTCCTCCTCCTGTACAATGACTGATAACACCTCTATATACAGTAGATAACACAGGATCCACCATTCACAATAGGTGATATCACAGCTCACCTCCTCCTCCTGTACAATGACTGATAACACCTCTATATACAGTAGATAACACAGGATCCACCATTCACAATAGGTGATATCACAGCTCACCTCCTCCTGTACAATGACTGATAACACCTCTATGTACAGTAGATAACACAGGATCCACTATTCACAATAGGTGATATCACAGCTCACCTCCTCCTCCTGTACAATGACTGATAACATCTCTATATACAGTAGATAACACAGGATCCACCATTCACAATAGGTGATATCACAGCTCACCTCCTCCTGTACAATGACTGATAACACCTCTATATACAGTAGATAACACAGGATCCACCATTCACAATAGATGATGTCACAGCTCACCTCCTCCTCCTGTACAATGACTGATAACACCTCTATCTACAGTAGATACCACAGGATCCACCATTCTCAATATGTGATATCACAGCTCACCTCCTCCTCCTGTACAATGACTGATAACACCTCTATATACAGTAGATAACACAGGATCCACCATTCACAATAGGTGATATCACAGCTCACCTCCTCCCCTGTACAATGACTGATAACACCTCTATCTACAGTAGATACCACAGGATCCACCATTCTCAATATGTGATATCACAGCTCACCTCCTCCTCCTGTACAATGACTGATAACATCTCTATATACAGTAGATAACACAGGATCCACCATTCACAATAGGTGATATCACAGCTCACCTCCTCCTGTACAATGACTGATAACACCTCTATATACAGTAGATATCATCTATTGTGAATGGTGGATCCTGTGGTATCACAGCTCACCTCCTCCCCCTGTACAATGACTGATAACACCTCTATCTACAGTAGATACCACAGGATCCACCATTCACAATAGATGATGTCACAGCTCACCTCCCCCTCCTGTACAATGACTGATAACACCTCTATCTACAGTAGATACCACAGGATCCACCATTCACAATAGAAGATGTCACAGCCCACCTCCTCTTCCTGACCTCTATATACAGTACATGAAGTGGTGCTGTCCTTTTTTTTTTCTCTTCGTTCAGCTGTCAGGTGACTATAATGGGAGAGCATCGGAAGAACATCCGATAACATCCTGCTCTAGACACTTGACCACTGCAGCCAATCACAGGCTTCAGCAGTCTGGCAATTGAAGACATCCACGGCTTCCTGTCCTAACAGTGACCACTGCCATCTTCTTGATGTGGAGTAACTCTTTATTTTAAAGGGTAAGGTTTCTCATTGTGGAGAGTGACATACCAGTAGGAGGAGGTGTGGCGCCCCTGCGGTCTGGTTGCCACAGAGGGGTGCTGCAGTCAATCCACCGGTGTGGTATCCCCATCTGCAGTAACCAGGTTGGTAAGTCCAGACACCAACGAACACACCCAACACACCCGGTCCCAGGGACAGTGGGTGAACCCAGTCAGTGGGATGGCTCAGACAATCAGTGGGATGGCGGGGAGAGAAAGGTAGGTGGATGGGAAGTTAGCAGGAAGCAGTCAGAGAAATGAGAGGGAACAAAAGGGAAACACCACAGGAAGTGGGAGCTCAGTAGGAGAGAAAGCTGGCTGAGTGAGCAGGAGAGAAAGACCCGGAGGACTTGAGCGGAGATGATGCTCGTCCCGGGTCCAGAGGCAACAGACTGCATAGAGATAGAAGGAGCCCTAGGGGCATGGGCAGTGAGCAATCCACCCGTGCGCCTGAAGTAAAGCGGAGTGGCTGGTGAGAACCAGGGACCCTGCCCTGAAGGTGGTGAGAAGGCTCCAAGCTCCAACCACACGAGATCTAGAGAAGCTGTGGCCAACTCGCGGCACATCCGCCGAGATGGCAGCCGTACTAGGGTCAGGGGGTACAGCCGGTCACCTGACAAGGCCCGTGACTGCTGGACTGGGGCACGGTGCGCGGAGACGCGTTCAGGAATGAGGCAAGCAGGCAGCGCTGAGGAGGAACTTCCCGAGAGGGAAGGAACATGAAAAGGATGTACTGGACAAGCCATTCTGGTTTCTAAGGACTACCCGGACTGCAATTGAACCCAAGCTGTAGGTTGTGGTGTGAGCAGAGAAAAGCTAAGTAAACTGGGTTTGAAACTCAGAACTTTGTGTGAGATTGTTCATTTCCCACCTAAGGAGCGGTAGACTGAAACGCTCTGCAGGCCGCAGAAGACCGCCTGCGAGATGCTCTTATCCCTCCCTGGAGCCATCTCAGCCCAGCTGGCTCTCCAAGCCCTACCACCTCTACACCGGATGCACTGGGGATCCGCTCCACCCGTAGGGAGCAATACCATTGTAGCTGCCATCCCATCATCCCCAGAGGTCCCGGACTGCAGCAGCGGCCACTAATAGCCGCATACCACGGGTGGCGTATTGACAACCCACCTCTCCAATTTCCCTATTCCATAAACTCATCCTACTCTCCCTCCCCGGGGCCACAGACTGGGTCACGCCACCGTGATGTCCCCAAAGACTCCCGATCTCCCCTGACAACATCGCTAGAAGCGAGGGAGAGGCCCAGTTCGGAGTATCCCATGGCCCCCTAGCTGAGGCGCGTCAGAGGCATAAATGCCTTGTAATGCCACTCTGGGAAATAACATATGCAAATTGCCTCTTCAGAGAGGAAGTGACTCCAGCGCCACCTATTGGAAGTAGCAATCCTAAAAATCAATATCATCCTTTTATCTAGCCTTGTCATATGACTTAGGATAAAGTGGAGTCTTTCTCCTGTAGAGTGGAAGCTGTAATCCTAAAAGTCTCACCAGACGAAACGCCGTCGGGGTGATTGGAGCTCTAACCACTGAGGTTGGTACTAATCTGATGTGAGATAATGGAGTAACTAGTCCTTTATTCGATCTGTGCTGGCACCTGAGTAAGTTAAGGAAAGGGAACAGACACCTTATGGACAGGGATAGTGGTGATGACTGAGTTTAGCTAACCTACTGGAGGAACCATTGTTTATCATCACCTATGCATATGTAGCATATAGGCAGTGATAATGGTCTTTTGTGGGTAGCCATTTGGCATTCAATACACACGGTTGTCAAACAATGGGAAAGACTCAGACAGGACTCCCCCATAGATGTTGTTCTATCCTTACTTTTGTTGGATATTAGGTGTCAAGCAAATATGCAAAAAAGGAATCTCTGATTGTACCAGTTGAACTCAATATGGTTTTCTCCTTGTGAGCCCTGTGGTACCTTGCATAATATTCTGACCATTCTTTCGTACCCTTTCAATATAACATGTATTCTGCTTCTCAGTGATTTATGGTATTGTTTTTCTTTATAGTTGTGATTAAATTGTAAAGCTATGCTTTTTTTATAAGCTGCTTAATAAAGTATTGAGATTTTAAAGACATCCCGTGGTCCCCTAGGGGTCTCTTTTTGATAGTATAATCCTAAAAGTCAGTATCGACCCTTTAATATTGACTTGTCAAATGACAGGATAAAAGCCAAACCAGAATCTCAGTTTGCAGACAGGTATTGCCCCCTCATCAGTGCAAAGTATGAGATCTGGTTTGACTAGATGAGAGATCAAGTGGGGTCCAAGGATCCACCTTTTCTCCTTGTGGAGAATGACATGCCAAATCAGATCTCTTACGGTACTTTGCACTAATGAGGAGCATTACCCTGAAAACCCCTGTCTGCAAATTGAAATTCTAGTTTGGCTTTTATCCTAAAGGCCTCGTTACACGGTACGAGATCGTGAACGATATCGCTCAAACGTCACGGGTTTGGAGTCGTTCAAACGACATCGCTAGGACGTCGTTGCGTGTAACACTGAGATACGACTATGATAAATCGTTGGATTGTTGAGCGCAGATTTGAGAACATGTTCTCAAATCAAACGATCCTCGATCAGCCAACCCGCTGCATCGTTGTGTGTGACACCTCGATAACGATATCGTTAACGACTTCGCCTATTCACAACAGTGAACAAGTATCGTTTGCTGGGTTGTGCGTACGATAGCTGCTTGCTACATCGTTGGTGCGTCGTCCACGATATCTAGACGTGTGACATCTCACCAACGATCTCTAAACGATGTCCTAACGACCGCGCTCCTGTGAGATCGTTGATGATATCTTAACGACATTGAAGTCCCTGCAGTTCCCGCTGCTGATAAGTCAGGGCCGCGGCGCGAGTAGTTGAAGAGAGAGTGGAGAAATAAGGAGTGAGGAGCAACAGAGAGTGAGGACCCAGTGGACTTGAGCAGTGAGTAGCTCATCCTGGGTCACGGAACAGAAGACAGCAAGCAAGGCAGAGGGAGCCCTAGTGGCACGGGAAGAGTCAAAGAGAACCAATGGTGCAGCCGAATCCAAGTTTGAACGGAGTCGGATGGAAGCGCTTGTTGGGAACCAGGGGACCGGCCCTGGAGATGGTGAAGAGACTTCATACTCTACCACAGAACCGGAGGCCACGAGTTCTAGAGCAGCCGTGGCCGACAGTCGACACATTCGAGAAGGTAGCTGTACTAGTCAGAGGACTTGGTACCGGTCGCCCGACAGAACCCGTGGCTTCCAGATTGGGGCATTGTGTATGAAGGCACAAGCAGGAGAGAGGCAGACAGGTAGCGTTGGGAGAGCAACCCGTGAGAGGTAGGAACATAAAGAAGTGTCTTGGATGAGCTATCCCGGTTGAGGACTACCTGGGAACCGCTTCACCCGTGGGGAGTGATAACACCTGGCTGTGACTCCATCATCCTCAGAGGTCCAACATTGCAGCGTCGGCCATCAATAGCCGAACATCACAGGTGGCGTCACAACAACCATCCCAAAACCCCTTATCCCTGAACTTTTATTTGATGCCCAGGGTCACAGAGCCGGGTCTCGACCCCTGTGACTCTCCAGAAGTATTAAATCCCGGTTCCGAGTACCCCACTGCCCTAGGGTACATCAGAATTTTGGCGTCACAAACAGGATTACTGACCCGGTGTCACCGGGTCTAGTGCGCCTGACAAGAATGTTTCAAAAGAACTGTGTGAAAAAGGACTTGCAAAATGGCAACCATAAAGAACTGACACCATGTGCTGGCCCGGGGGCGTTCCTCGGCCTCCTGCCAGGGGCTGGCTGGTGGAACTTAACCTGGGTGGATGCCTCATCCTGGCAGCCCTTAGTTGCTTGGTGAGGAGCAGGTAGGGGTGGGCGTGGGGTCTACTGTCAGGTCTGTCTGGGTGAGGAGTGGGTGGGGGTGGCCTTTCACACACTCACCCAAGGGGGCCTGCTAGGGGCCATGCCGACTCCATCCAGAGGAGCTGACAACAGAGAGAGAGAGACCTGCCCACAAAGAGTAGGGGAAGAGGTTTTGTTCAGCGAGAAAGATGCATGGCACGAGGAAGATAACATGGCGTCCATAGGTCGTTACTTTCCGGTACACGGGATCAGAGAGACAGGCTTCCCTGGTGACCAGAAAGAGAGCTTAGACCTGTTGTTGTCGATGGAACTGGAGTTCCTTGTAGCCGCGATGACCAAACTCAGCCAGCAGCTTCAGAAGGCCCAGGTGTGGACCTTCAACAGGTGGAAGAAAGACCTGTTGCGGAAGATCACGCAGCAGCCAACAGAGTCGAGACCACCAGCTCTACCAGTAAAGAAACCTGGAGACGCCCAGCAGATTGAAAGCAGTGCTGCTGCCCGGTGGAGGGAAACACCCTGCTAGGTTCCCTGCCGGCCCCTCCGTCCCTGAAACTAGCCAAGGGAATGAGGACCCAAGGGTGGGACGCAGTGTGGAGGAAAGGACTGACTGGGCAGCCTCATTGAAGCCTGAGACCACGCAGAGCCCCATGAAAAGTAGAGACTGTGAGATTCTGATGGGTGCATAAAGGTGATGACCTAATGGGGTTCCCAGATGCGGTTCAGTCCAGAGAGGCTCGAGTGGGAAGTGTGGCCGAGATAATAAGTGAAAAAGAATACCACTGGCAAAGACAAGCTGTCGAGGAGGCCGAGCGTCATGAACGGCAGGCCAGATGGAAGACCAAGGAAGAAGCCAACCTGCAGGACACAGCCCATACCCGGAAAACTGCAGCGACTGACCAGGCTGAGCGAAAGCATGGGACTGTAGTAATGTTCAACTTACAGCACGGCTGAGGTTTTCTCCAGGAACCCGGCATGGACAAACGGATCTTTGTGAGCAGGAGGGACGTCGAATTGTACCTTCCCAAAGGGCATCCCAGCCAGGATCTGTACCCGGGAGACAAAGTTGGCTATGCGCGGTACATGGGACACCATGGGTGGTACGCCCTAAGGGTGAACAAACTGCTATCCCCAAGACCAGTGACACCACCACCAGCAGGCGTTGTACCGGTTGCACAGAGTGCCAGCCCAAAAGACCCATTGAAAAGAGAATTCCCTTACCCGGAGGGATATGGATGTGGACTGAGGTGGGCAACCGCTGCCGGAGAAATGTTGCAGGTATTTCCTGAAAAGGAAAGTCCTCCCCGCAAATAAACAATGTAGTATCATATACAGTATTAAACATGTACATAGTTGTATAGAGAAGTCCTAGATCAGGCTAAGTTAAGTTAATAATTAGAATTTATATTTAAATGCTGTAGGTAAGGTGTGAGTCGTAGATTGTTAGTGATAGACAATGTGACAGAATAGATACCGGTTATATGTGTGAAGAAAAGTTATCTGAAGTGTGTCAGTATGGACAATCGGATTACTGAGTCGTTCCTTCTAACCCAGGAAACGGCACCTTGTATGAACAGTGCTTTACCCGGTGAGGGCCAAAACGGGCACTGTGTGTGGAGGCGCAAGCAGGAGAGAGGTGGACAGGTAGCGCTGGGAGAGCAACCCGTGAGAGGAAGGAACATAAAGAGGTGTCTTGAACAAGCTATCCCGGTCATTTGAGCACTATCTGGACTGAGACTTGGCAAAAAACAGTAGCCGGCGTCATTACTGAAGTGAACACTCAGTAAACCGGGTATAGAACTCAGAACCTGTGTGTGAGACACTTTACTATTCCGCCTGAGACGCCAAGCAGGCCGCAGAGAGCCTGCTCCAGAGGGGCCAGTCCGCCTCCCTCAGCCTGAAGAGGCCTACGGCCTGCCACAGCCGCGACCACACCGGTTGCCCTTTGGAACCGCTCCACCCGTGGGAAGCGATAACACCTAGGTGTGACTCCATCATTCCCAGAGGTCCCACATCGCAGCGTCGGCCATCAATAGCCGAACATCACGGGTGGTGTCATGACAACCATCCCTAAACCCTTTTTCCCAAACTTTTATTTTATACCCAGGGTCATGGAGCTGGGTTTTGACCCCTGTGACTCCCCAGAAGTATTAAAGCCCGGTTCCGAGTTCCCCACGGCCCTGGGGTGCATCATAGCACAGGTCATCAATGTCTGATCGGCCAGAGTGCAACAACCAGGCCGGTGGGATCGGTAAGCCTCCAACTCTTCATTTTCCTTGAATCTGACTCCAGCTCCACCAAAATGTACACCGACTCCGACTCCACGACTCTGATTCCACCAAAATGAACACTGACTCTGACTCCACAACTCCAACTCCACAACCAGGGCTCTGGAATCAGTAAACCAAACATCCGACTCCTCAATTACTCTGAATCCAACTCCACCAAAATGGACACCGACTCTGACTCCACGACTCTGATTCCACCAAAATGAACACTGACTGGCTCCACAACTCCAACTCCACAACCAGGTCTGTGGAGTCAGTAAACCAAACATCCGACTCCTCAATTACTCTGAATCCAACTCCACCAAAATGGACACCGACTCTGACTCCACGACTCCAACTCAATAACCAGGGCTGTGAAGTCAGTAAGCCAAACATCCGACTTTGATTCTTCAATTTCCCTGAATCTGACTCCAACTCCACCAAAATGGACACCAACTTCACGACTCCGATTCCACGACCTGTGAAGTCAGCAAGCCAAACATCCAACTTTGACTTCACCAAAATGGACCCAAACTCCGAACTTCAACTCCACAACTCCGACTTCACAGCCCTGCCAACAACTAGCACCCCTACTGATCAGCTCTTCTTGGTGCTGGAAGCGGCAGCCTGTGGACGGAAGTGCTCAGTTCTGGCGCTGCTTCATCTTCTGATAGTGTCCATTTTGGTGGAGTTGGAGTCGGATTCAGGGAAATTGAGGAGTTGGAGGCTTACTAACTCTACTGACCTGGTTGTTGGACTCCGGCCGATCAGATATTGATGACCTGTCCTAAGGATAGGTCCTCAAAGTCTAAGTAGTGGACAACCTGGTTAATGCTGGGGCTACTGCACATCCGCCTCCTCTGGAGCCGCTCCATCTCCTGATAGTGGCCGCAGCCGGGTACTTCACATCCTATTGATCTGAATAGGAATCGGATGTGCAGTCTCCGTCTGTGTACACTATCAGAAGATGGAGCAGCATCAGAACTGAGCACTTCTGTCCACAGGCTGCCGCTTCCAGCACCGAGAAGAGCTGATCAGTGGGGGCAGGGCCGCACCGTCCATTGGACAGTGTGAGCCCTGTCATTCAGGCGGCAAGAGGCAGGGGGAGCGGCAGTGCAGAAGGGGGCGGCGCCTCATGCACACAGCCTCCCCCTGTCATGGCGCCGGAGGAGCAATGTAGAAGGGGCGGCAGCGCTGGGCTCCACCAGCACCCCCCCCCGGTAATCACTGCCTCGGCTCAAGGGCAGCAGCGCTGGGCTCCACCAGCACCCCCCCCGGTAATCACTGCCGCGGCTCAAGGGCGGCAGCGCTGGGCTCCACCAGCACCCCCCCGGTAATCACTGCCGCGGCTCAAGGGCAGCAGCGCTGGGCTCCACCAGCACCCCCCCCCGGTAATCACTGCCTCGGCTCAAGGGCAGCAGCGCTGGGCTCCACCAGCACCCCCCCCGGTAATCACTGCCGCGGCTCAAGGGCAGCAGCGCTGGGCTCCACCAGCACCCCCCCCCGGTAATCACTGCCGCGGCTCAAGGGCGGCAGCGCTGGGCTCCACCAGCACCCCCCCGGTAATCACTGCCGCGGCTCAGACTGCACATCCGATTCCTATTCAAATCAATAGGATGTGCAGTACCTGGCCGCGGCCACTATCAGGAGATGAAGCAACTGAGCATTTCTGGCCACTTGATGCCAGCACCGATACCAGATGACTGGCGGGGGTGCTGGATGTTGGATCCTGGCCAGTCAAACATTGATGACCTATACTAAGGATAGGCCATCAACTTTAAAGTAGTGGGTAACCTCTTTAACCAAGAATGAGTGATGTATTAAGCAGAAGATTCAATGGGGCCCCCAATTATTGCAAATCTTTAATAGTATGAGTCTTTTTCTATAGGCCAAAGGGACTTTTGGGGCCCCCCTAGGCTGCAGGGCCCGGGTGCGATTGTAACCCCTGCACTAGTTGTAGTGACGCCCCTGGTAGTATGTCTAAAAATGTAGGTAGGCATAGCCAGGAGGGAAATTTTATCATCTCCACTGTGGGCACCATCGCACTTAGAAACCCGCCATACCCCCCGATAAAGGAAAATGCACCGGTGGCGTCTGCAGTAGAATACAGCAGCAGTAAAGTGGTGACACTCCTCTGCTTCCACCATTAATCTATTACAAAGAATCTTGAGGCTTCCACCTGTCTGAAATATTCACAGCCGGTAACATGATGTCCTGAATGCCCTCCAGGATGGCAGCACACACCAGCGGATGATGGATAGCGGCGCGTCCTCCTGAGCCGGGATCCTATGTAATTCTATTTGTCTTACACATACTAAAGCGGAGGCGAGCCATAAAATAGGGAAAAGGGCTCATATTTCCTCGGCGGCGGCTCCTATCTTACCTTCATTGGACACCGCTCAATTTTACATTTTGTTTATTATTATTCATAGAGCATAAAAAGCGTCGCAATAAATTCACATTTCTTTCATTTATCACCAAAAATATCATTTTATAGATTTTTTTTTATTATTATTGCATATACTTGTAGTTTTATTTTAGAAATAAAAATACATAGGGATATAAAAAGTCCCAATGGAACAGGGCGTATTTTTGTTTTTTATATATAGTTTACATTTTTTTTATTTCCTATTGACACTTGTCTTGTACATTTGCAGTTATTTTGTAAACCGGGGTATTTTTGGTTTTAAAAATTAAGTAAAAAAATTACACAATTTAAAAAAACTAAAAATATGTCATATATATATATATATATTTATTTTATAAATATATATATATAAATAATTCTTATTTTATTTATTATTATTATTTTATTGATTATTACTATTATTACATATGCTTGTAGTTTTATTTTAGGAATAAAAATACATATAAAGAGTCCAAATAGTACGGGGCGTATTTTTGTTTATTATTATTATTATTATTATTTTATTTTTATATATTTTTTTTTAATTCCTATTGACACTATTTGCTTATCTCTCATTGTAGATTTATTTGTTATTTTGTAAACCGGGGTATTTTTGGTTTTAAAAATTAAGTAAAAAAAATTACACAATTTAGAAAAAACTAAAAAATATGTCATACATATATATATATATATATATATATATATTTATTTTATAAATATATATTAATTATTATTATTTTATTTATTTTGATTATTATTATTTTATTGATTATTACTATTATTACATATGCTTGTAGTTTTATTTTAGGAATAAAAATACATATTAAGAGTCCAAATAGTACAGGGCGTATTCTTGTTTTTTATTATTATTATTATTATTATTATTTATTTTTTTTAATTCCTATTGACATTTATCGTTTATGTCTCATTGTACATTTATTTGTTTCTTTGTAAACCGGGGTATTTTGGTTTTAAAAAGTAAGTAACAAAAATAACACAATTTAAAGAAAACCTAAAATATTTCATATATAGATTTATTTTATAAATGTATATAAATAAGTATTATTTTATTTATTATTATTATTATTATTATTATTACATATGCTTGTAGTTTTAATTTAGGAATAGAAATATATGGGGATATAAAAAGTCAAAATGGTACGGGGTGCATTTTTGTTTTTTATATATATTTTTAATTATTTTTTTTAATTCTTATTGACACTTATCTTTTATGTCTCATTGTACATTTGCAGTTATTTTGCAAACCACTCCTCATGGGATATTTTTGGTTTTAAAAATTTAGTGAAAAAAAATTACACAATTTAGAATTTTTTATATATATATATATATTAATTACTATTATATGTATATTAATTATTATTATTATTATTATTATTATTTATGCTTGCAATTTTATTTTAGGAATGAAAATATATAGGGATATTGCAATTAATATAAAATATTCTATATATGTCTTCTATATAAAGCCCTATCCAGTCTGCGTATGTAGGTTTCTCCTGAAATCAGTGTCACCTATAGGACATCATGTAAATTACAGTTGAACTGGAATGTGAAGAAGACCATAAGTTTGGTTAATCAGTTAAAGAAAACAGCGTCACCTATAGGGCATCTGTGATAGGGGGGCCCACATGTTGTCCGGGACATTGGCTGCAGTGCAGGCATTCATAATAGCCTGTGCCTGGCTCCACTCCGTCATACCTTTGGGACAGACCCATCCTGCTGCTGCGTTTCCTCCCATTTGCATTTCACTCTGGAGAGATGTTGCACAGGGGTGAGTGAGACAGCGCACAATGGGGGGAACAGAGAGACTACACAAGATGGTAAAATAACACAAGGGGAGAGAGAGCGCACAAGGGGAGAGGGAGTGCACTGGAGGAAGAGACAGCACAAAGGAAGAGAATGCACACAGGGGGATATAGCGCACAGGGGGAAGAGAGAGCACACAGGGAGGAGACAATACAAGGGGAGAGAGCATACACAGGGGGGAGAGACAGCACAAGGGGAGAAAGAGCACACAGGGGGGAGAGACAGCACAAGGGGAGAGAGCGTGCACAGGGGGAAGAGACAGCACAAGGGGAGAAAGAGCACAGGGGCAAGAGAGTGCACATTTATCATTTATATCTTATTCTATATTTGCAATTGTTATGCAAACTGCCCCTCCTGGGCTATAATGGTTTTAAAGAGAAGGTAAAAATAAATTATATTGTATGATTTAAAAAAGTGAATAAATAAATAATATAATAATAAGTATTATTATTATTATTATTATTATTACATATATTTTTTGTTTTATTTTAGGAATAAAAATAGATAAGGATATACAAAATCCCAATTGGACAATGCTTTTTTTTAAATTTAAATATTTCTTTATATTCCTATTGACACTTATAGTTTATGTCTTATGTATAATAGTTGTAACAACTCAGTAAAAATAAAGTGAAAAACTACCTTCTCACACCCTGTGGGGTGGTTTTATGTCCTTCCTCATTCTCGGTTCCTCTACCTGGGTGTTTGAGGATCTGCGCAGGATCTTAGTTGTTCCCAGCACTGCGCTTTTCTGGACTGAGAGTTCAGACGTTGCTCCTGGGATCTGTTAGTGTCACTGCTCCAAGTGCTCCTATCACCTGTTATCTTCACCTCCCACATCTTCTACAGTTCTTCTTTGGGGCCCTGGGATATCTCCAGCTTCAGATAGTCTATTGTACCTCAAATATTTGTGACAGAACCTGGACCTGAGTCTCATATGCTTGGTGAGACTCTTCATATTAAATGTATTTTCCTTTAGTTCATCAATGGTTAATGTCAGTATTCTGCAGTAGCTTCTTCTCATGGGTTTTCGGCTGGTGACCACACCCATCACCTTTAAATAGCCCCATGTTCCACCAGAGGGCACCGGTGTGTTGTGAATTAATTGGAGCTCCCTCCGGTGGTTGTTGCTGGTGGTGCAGCTGACTGTGTGGGCTTCACAGGTGAGGGGGATTGGCAATCTGGTTCTTGGAGCATATAATGGTTGGAAGTGGATCATTCTTTGCCGGATGTCTTTTGTTCCTGGAGGAGTTCACATCTCTCTAGTTTCTTCTGCTCTGTGGAGATCTTTGCAAGATAAGTGAATGGTTTTTTGATATTTTGTGGCTCACTTTTGTGTGTTTAAGGTTCTGCTTATGTTTTGTCTTATTCTGAGCTGTGGATTTGCTATCTAGTCTTGTATATTTGTTTATCTGCTCTCAGATAGGAAGTTTTCTTCCTAGGAATTTTACCATTCACTATTATCTGTTATTTCCAGTTCTGCTGGCATTTGATTTATAGACGTCTGCAGATATAGAGGGCGCCGAGTCTTAAGGCCGCTTTACACGGTATACAACGACACGGGAGCGCGCATGTTTTTGGCACTAGACCAAAATCGCATAGATGTTACACAGGGAGATATCGGCAGGCAACGCAACTGCAGTGTCTACGCCCCCTCCTTCGCGCTGTGTACGAACGACCCAGGGAATGACCATTTAACATGGGAGTGAATAGGGGAAGTGGCACTCCAAATTGTAGTTGCGCTGTCACACAAGACGATCCTGCAAGATCGTCAAGCCAATATCGGGCAGTTGGAGAGCCTGCACAATTCCCAAACGATATCATTTTGGCATTGTTCTTGCGTCGCATTGCTCATTTACACCACACAACACACGAAGAATATTGGCGGGAACGCTCGAACCATGTGACTTTTTATCGTAGTTGGGCAACGATATCGTGTAAAGCGGCCTTCTGTGACTCAGGGTAATTTTTGTAATATCTGCTGTTGGTGGTTTTTGATAGTGTTTTATACTGACCGCAATAGTATTCTATCCTGTCTTTCCTATATAGCTAGTGTGGCCTCTTTTGCTAAACCTTATACTCTGCCTGTGTTTGTTTTTCCGTCTCTTGTTTCCCAGTTAATATCTGTGGGGGCTTGCTATTCTTTTGGGGTTCTGCTCTGAGGCAAGATAGCTTTTCCTACATCCATTCTTTAGGAGCAGTTCTCCGGCTGTGCAGAGGTGTCTAGGTCTGGTTAGTTACATCCCACAGCTACTTCTAGTTGCGGTGTGTAGTCAGGGGATTGCGGTCAGTACAGTTACCAATGACTTCTACGGAATCTGAATGTTACTCCTGGGTCATCAGTTCATAACACCGGTGACAGAAAACCCACACTCTCTTATAAGCGATGGATGAGGAAGGTTGCGCTACTGCAGGTGCCCGTGCCATTTTGTTGTCAAGCTGGTGAAGGCAACAGTCCTGGTCTCTGACTGTAGCTGAGAAGTTGATGTCATATCTTTTGGTGTTTCGCCTTTGTGTTTTCCTTGTGCGCCTTTGTGTTTATTAGTGCAGTGTTAGGACTAGTGTTCTCGCTGGCCAGCGCCCTTGTAAGGGGTAAGATCAGGGATAGCAAGGGAGTAGGTGTCCTGCTTGGTGATGGGGAGAAATAACTCATTCATAGAGTTTAGGGGACAGACTCCGGGGAGTGCAGGAATTGTCCCATCCCCGATACCTACCGTCAGTGTCCTCCGTTATTATTGTGTCCCTGGTGTTCCCTTGTTTGTAGCAGTGCATGTTAGGGGCTCCTTGGTGTCTGAAGGAACCCAGGTAATCACGGCGTGACAGCAACTATGTGGTTTCTTTACATAGTTTTCCCCTTGGGTCTTGTCTTGTGTGGTAGATCCCTGCTTCTATGGATCTGGTACTCAGCGCCTGCTCCTGTGACGCTATACGTAATTAGTGCCTCTGTGTTGTCCTGGAGTCCAGCTTTCTCCACCCATTGGTAGGATTTCTCCAAATCAGCCATCTCCATTATCTGTGGCTGCTACATCCCATGTAGTGGGTTGTATTGCCATGGCACTTCATGTTCCGGTTCTGCCTTCCGGGACTGTTATTGTTGCTGCCTTAGGTCAGTTTCACAAATGCCTTTTCTTGGTATCCAGCCAGATCTGGCAAAAATCTCATCTGACCAGATACGGTTTTTGCCCTTAAACCAGATGAAACTGTACTGGTATTATACCAGATCCGTATGCCGGTTCCGTTATAATACCGGTATGGTTTAATCTGGCTGCCTCTAGTACCATCTGGTGTTGTCTGGATCCGTGTGCCTATTTGGGTTCGTACTGAACACCTGGGTGTTGAGAGAGGTGCAGAGAGGTGGGAGAGATTATGGGCATTGAGAGCAGTGAATATTCATTCTCTTTAATTGTGGACACGCATGATCGTCCATCAGCGGCAATAAGCGTTTAAAGAGAATGAATATACACCTTTCTTGACATCCATATTTCTGCCTACCCCTCAGTGTCGAGAGGTCGGTGGGATCACGGGCATGGGAAGCAGTGAATATTCTTTCTCTTTAATAGCGCACACACATATTCACCCAACAGCTCCAATTAGATGGTAGCTGGGTGATCACAAGTGCCCGCTAATAAAGAGAATGAATATTCACTGCTCCCCACACCCATAATACCGCCTACCCTTTGGTGCTAGATTCAGTGTAGATAAGTGGGAGGGATCATGGGCATGGGGAGCAGTGAATATTATTTCTCTTTAATAGCACATACACATAATCACCCAGCAGCTGCAATAAGACGGTGGCTGGGTGATCTCAAGTGCCCGCTACTAAAGAGAATATATATTCACTGCTCACCACGTCCTTAATCCCGCCTACCTCTTGGTGCCGGATTTAGTGCAGATAATTGGGCAGGATCATGGTCATGGGGAGCAGTGAATATTCTTTCTCTTTAGTAGCGCACACACATAATCACCCAGCAGCTGCAATAAGATGGCGGCTGGGTGAGCTCCTGTGCCCGCTACTAAAGAGAATGAATATTCACTGCTCCCCACGCCCATAATCCCACCTACCCTTTGGTGCTAGATTCAGTGTAGATAAGGGGGAGGGATCATGGGCATGGGGAGCAGTGAATATTATTTCTCTTTAATAGCGCACACACATAATCACCCAGCAGCTGCAATGAGACGGCGGCTGGGTGAGCTCCTGTGCCCGCTACTAAAGAGAATGAATATTCACTGCTCCCCACGCCCATAATCCCGCCTACCCTTTGGTGCTAGATTCAGTGTAGATAAGTGGGAGGGATCATGGGCATGGGGAGCAGTGAATATTATTTCTCTTTAATAGCACATACACATAATCACCCAGCAGCTGCAATAAGACAATGGCTGGGTGATCTCAAGTGCCCGCTACTAAAGAGAATATATATTCACTGCTCACCATGTCCTTAATCCCGCCTACCTCTTGGTGCCGGATTTAGTGCAGATAATTGGGCAGGATCATGGTCATGGGGAGCAGTGAATATTCTTTCTCTTTAATAGCGCAAACACATAATCACCCAGCAGCTGCAATAAGACGTCGGCTGGGTGAGCTCCTGTGCCCGCTACTAAAGAGAATGAATATTCACTGCTCCCCACGCCCATAATCCCGCCTACCCCCTCTGTGCTGAATTCAGTGCAGAGAGGTGGGTGGAATTATAGGAGTGGAGAGCAGTGAATATTAATTTTCTTAAACAGCATTTGTTCAACCCAGCACCGACTCCTGCCTCCCGTGACCCAATCCTTCACTGCCGCTTCCCCCGCACCACATCCCACAGCTGCCACTTTCCTTCATAATTTGGGGGGAGATTGCACCTTACAGTCTGAAAAATACAATAATTAAAGTATACAAAAATATATATTTTTTTTTACAAAACTATTAAAGTATTGTATATCAGACGAAAAGTATGATGCTAGTCTGCATGAAATAATACCAAGTAATACATGATATAATAAAAAAATAGATTTATATGTTGTAAAAATCGGGAAGCAGAAAATTGGAGATTGATTATGTACAAAAGAACGAATGTTTTTTTTGTGTGTTTGTTTTTTTTTTCCATCGGAAGCAAGGAAACGATTCAAGTCGCTCTTACAATGGAACAGAGGAGAGTTTTCTTTGAAGCAGGACGACATGTAACGGCATTGTTTTCAAGATACCGTTGTTGATAGGTTTGACATACAACGTCGTGTGCGCGTGCCAATAGAATATTGTCTTTTTCACAAATCTCCTCGTGCCAGCAGTGTTGCTTCTATGGGGCGGCTTATCAGCTCCGACCAGAAACCGCTCCACTTACACTCG
Organism: Allobates femoralis; assembly: GCA_033576535.1. Classification (NCBI taxonomy): domain Eukaryota; kingdom Metazoa; phylum Chordata; class Amphibia; order Anura; family Aromobatidae; genus Allobates; species Allobates femoralis. Next base: position 557,633,413 of record JARQOC010000005.1, read on the forward strand.
CCTCCATTGCCTTAGAGAAGAATAAATTGTACCCAAGCAGTTAATAAGAAAGAATTATTGTGAGTGAGATGCATGACATTATATAAAAAAAAAAAAAAAGAGCCACCGCGGCTCCGGGAGGGAAATGTTACTTGGCGAAATAACAAATATACTAGAAATAAAGTGGAAATGCGTTACAGAACAAGGCCGGAATGAAACTTTATTACCAATTTCCTCTCGCTAAATCTTTTCCCGCTACAACCTTGAAATAAACTGGTTTTCCATTTGTCGGATCTGTTTCAGTGTTACGGTTTGATTATTGATGATATGGAAATGTATTGGTTATAGTTCGCCCGTGCTTTTAGTGGGGTGAGAGGGTGAGATATTAACTGAATTGCAAAAATAAACAAATATATCACAGCCTATACAGTGCAAGTGTTAGAAAAATCAAGGTTACAATTTGATTTCTTTGGATTATTTCTTTTGATCTACTTTGTGTATGTGACGGACGCCACAGCTCTTCCTTTAGTCTACTAATGCTGAAAGCTTATACACCTAATCAGTGAAGAGTATATGGTGTACGCATCGGGATGTAACCGACATGCTCGGTCAAGAGAACGTCCCAACACTATCCTGTCTCTGTACCCTGAGCTCCCTAACATCCCTATATGGGTTATTCCCCCCCCATCACCTTAACGTACCTGTTCCCTCA
>JARQOC010000005.1:558330575-558397793 GCA_033576535.1 Allobates femoralis
ATGTATCCATACAGTGCGGAAATAATGCATCCATACAGTGCGGAAATAATGCATCCATACAGTGCGCAAATAATGTATCCATACAGTGCGGAAATAATGTATCCATACAGTGCGCAAATAATGTATCCATACAGTGCGGAAATAATGCATCCATACAGTGCGGAAATAATGTATCCATACAGTGTGGAAATAATGTATCCATACAGTGCGGAAATAATGTATCCATACAGTGCGGAAATAATGCATCCATACAGTGCAGAAATAATGTATCCATACAGTGCGGAAATAAAGTATCCATACAGTGCGCAAATAATGCATCCATACAGTGCAGAAATAATGTATCCATACAGTGCGGAAATAATGCATCCATACAGTGCGGAAATAAAGTATCCATACAGTGCGCAAATAATGCATCCATACAGTGCAGAAATAATGTATCCATACAGTGCGGAAATAATGTATCCATACAGTGCGGAAATAATGTATCCATACAGTGCAGAAATAATGTATCCATACAGTGCGGAAATAATGCATCCATACAGTGCGGAAATAATGCATCCATACAGTGCGGAAATAATGTATCCATACAGTGCGGAAATAATGTATCCATACAGTGCGGAAATAATGTATCCATACAGTGCAGAAATAATGTATCCATACAGTGCGGAAATAATGCATCCATACAGTGCGGAAATAATGTATCCATACAGTGCGGAAATAATGCATCCATACAGTGCGGAAATAATGCATCCATACAGTGCGCAAATAATGTATCCATACAGTGCGGAAATAATGTATCCATACAGTGCGCAAATAATGTATCCATACAGTGCGGAAATAATGCATCCATACAGTGCGGAAATAATGTATCCATACAGTGTGGAAATAATGTATCCATACAGTGCGGAAATAATGTATCCATACAGTGCGGAAATAATGCATCCATACAGTGCAGAAATAATGTATCCATACAGTGCGGAAATAATGTATCCATACAGTGCGGAAATAATGCATCCATACAGTGCGGAAATAATGCATCCATACAGTGCGCAAATAATGAAACCATACAATGATGAAATACTGCATCCATATAGTGCCGAAATAATGTATCCATACAGTGCCAAAATACTGCAACCATACAGTGCGGAAATAATGTATCCATACAGTGCGGAAATAATGTATCCATACAGTGCGGAAATAATGTATCCATACAGTGCAGAAATAATGCATCCATACAGTGCGGAAATAATGTATCCATACAGTGCCAAAATACTGCAACCATACAGTACGGAAATAATGCATCCATACAGTGCGGAAATAATGTATCCATACAGTGCGCAAATAATGTATCCATACAGTGCGGAAATAATGTATCCATACAGTGCGGAAATAATGTATCCATACAGTGTGGAAATAATGTATCCATACAATGATGAAATACTGCATCCATATAGTGCCGAAATAATGAAACCATACAGTGCCAAAACAACAGAATCATACAGTGCCAAAATACTGCAACCATACAGTGCGGAAATAATGTATCCATACAGTACGGAAATAATGTATCCATACAGTGCGGAAATAATGTATCCATACAGTGCCAAAATACTGCAACCATACAGTGCGGAAATAATGTATCCATACAGTGCGGAAATAATGTATCCATACAGTGCCAAAATACTGCAACCATACAGTGCGGAAATAATGTATCCATACAGTGCGGAAATAAAGTATCCATACAGTGCGGAAATAATGTATCCATACAGTGCACAAATAATGTATCCATACAGTGCGGAAATAATGTATCCATACAGTGCGGAAATAATGTATCCATACAGTGCGGAAATAATGTATCCATACAGTGCGGAAATAATGTATCCATACAGTGCGGAAATAATGTATCCATACAGTGCGGAAATAAAGTATCCATACAGTGCGCAAATAATGTATCCATACAGTGCACAAATAATGCATCCATACAGTGCGGAAATAATGTATCCATACAGTACGCAAATAATGCATCCATACAGTGCGGAAATAATGTATCCATACAGTGCGGAAATAATGCATCCATACAGTACGGAAATAATGTATCCATACAGTGCTGAAATAATGTATCCATACAGTGCGGAAATAATGTATCCATACAGTGCACAAATAATGTATCCATACAGTGCGGAAATAATGTATCCATACAGTGCGGAAATAATGTATCCATACAGTGCACAAATAATGCATCCATACAGTGCGGAAATAATGTATCCATACAGTACGCAAATAATGCATCCATACAGTGCGGAAATAATGTATCCATACAGTGCGGAAATAATGCATCCATACAGTGCGGAAATAATGTATCCATACAGTGCGGAAATAATGTATCCATACAGTACGCAAATAATGTATCCATACAGTACGCAAATAATGCATCCATACAGTGCGGAAATAATGTATCTATACAGTGCGGAAATAATGCATCCATACAGTGCGGAAATAATGTATCCATACAGTGCGGAAATAATGCATCCATACAGTGCGGAAATAATGCATCCATACAGTGCGGAAATAATGTATCCATACAGTGCGGAAATAATGTATCCATACAGTGCGGAAATAATGTATCCATACAGTGCGGAAATAATGTATCCATACAGTGCGGAAATAATGTATCCATACAGTGCGCAAATAATGCATCCATACAGTACTGAAATAATGAAACCATACAATGATGAAATACTGCATCCATACAATGGCGAAATAATGAAACCATACAGTGCCGAAATAGTGCATCCATATAGTGCCGAAATAATGAAACCATACCGTGCCAAAACAACAGAATCATACAGTGCCAAAATACTGCAACCATACAGTACGGAAATAATGTATCCATACAGTGCAGAAATAAAGTATCCATACAGTACGGAAATAATGTATCCATACAGTACGGAAATAAAGTATCCATACAGTGCGGAAATAATGTATCCATACAGTACGGAAATAATGTATCCATACAGTGCGGAAATAAAGTATCCATACAGTACGGAAATAATGTATCCATACAGTGCAGAAATAATGTATCCATACAGTGCGCAAATAATGCATCCATACAGTGCAGAAATAATGTATCCATACAGTGCGGAAATAATGTATCCATACAGTGCGGAAATAATGCATCCATACAGTGCGGAAATAATGCATCCATACAGTGCGGAAATAATGAAACCATACAGTGCGGAAATAATGTATCCATACAGTACGGAAATAATGCATCCATACAGTGCGGAAATAATGCATCCATACAGTGCGGAAATACTGCATCCATACAGTGCGGAAATAATGCATCCATACAGTGCGGAAATAATGCATCCATACAGTGCGGAAATAATGCATCCATACAGTGCGAAATAATGCATCCATACAGTGCCAAAATAATGAAACCATACCGTGCCAAAATAATGGAATCATACAGTGCGGAAATAATGAAACCATACAATAATGAAATACTGCATCCATACAGTGCGGAAATAATGCATCCATACAATGCGGAAATAATGCATCCATACAGTGCTGAAATAATGAAACCATACAATAATGAAATACTGCATCCATACAGTGCGGAAATAATGTATCCATACAGTGCCGAAATAATGCATCCATACAGTGCCAAAATACTGCATCCATACAGTGCCGAAAAAATGAAACCATACAATAATGAAATAAAGTATCCATACAGTGCGGAAATAATGTATCCATACAGTGCGGAAATAATGCATCCATACAGTGCGGAAATAATGCATCCATACAGTGCCAAAATACTGCATCCATACAGTGCCGAAAAAATGCAACCATACAGTGCCGAATATTGCAACCATACAGTTCCAAAATAACTGAATACACAGTGCCGAAATATTACAACCATACAATACCGAAATAATGCAATATAGAGTGCCAAAATATTGCAACCATACAGTGCCGAAATAATGCATCCATACAGTGCCGAAATAATGCAACCATACAGTGACAAAATAATACAATATAGAGTGCCAAAATATCGTAACCATACCGTTCCGAAATAATACAGTTCCCAAGTAATGCAACAATATAATACTGAAATAATCTGTCCATACAGTGCTGAAATAATATGATTAGACAGTGCCATATAGTGCTGAAATAATGTGCCAAGAAGTCCCCAAATAATGCAAATACAAGCAGATAGTGCCCAAATAATGCATTCATACAGCACGTATATAATATAATCATACAGTGCCCAAACAGTGCAACCATATGGTGCTAAAAAGTGCAAACATATAGTGCCAAAATAATGTATCCATACAGTGGCAATATAATGCAACCACACAGTGCCAAACTACTACATCCAAACAGTGCTGAAATAATGCACCCAAGCACCCAAATAATGCACTGATATAGCAACAATATAATACAATCATACAGAGCCCAAGTAATGCAACCGTATAACCTTAGAGTGTCTAAATAATGCAACCATACAGTGCCCAATTAATGTACAATACATTTTATTTGTACATAACATTTGTATTTACATTAACGTTTGTACATAATAACATAGGGCACATGCCCTTTTTCTCAGGCGGGGTAGATCTGGGCATGCTCAGTGAGGAATAACGGTTCCAGATGGATGGACCCCGACACATTCTATTTGCGGACCGGTTCATCCGAATCCACATGCATCAGGCCTTTGGTTGAGCCTCGAAAATGCAACATGGTGTGTCCAAGGAGGAGGTGAAAGCAACGGAGTGGGCAGGATCATGAAATCCGAATGCCACCGCATGCACTTGCGGCCCCAGTTTAGGCATAGGGACACAGGCCTGTTCAGGAACGCAAGACAAAAAAATGCTAGTGTGAAAATGTGGCGCCCCTATGGTTCAGTCGCCACTATGGTATTGCACCTATCTAATAGGTGTGGCTCCATGCTCATAGGTAAGAAAGGAAAACTTTGATGAGACCCCAAACACACACCGAACACTTCAGGGAGATGATGGGAGGAAGAGACTAACATTCAGAGCAGTCCCCATCTGCTGGCTGGAGGGAGGAGTTAGGTTAGGGGTGGGAGGCAAACAGAGGCGTGAGTGCTAGGAGAAGTCAGGAGCTGGGAAAGAGCAGGACACACGTGGATCAGCTGCAAATCCTAGGCCTGAAAACCCAAATCTGCAGCCGAATGTACCCAATTAGGCTTGGATATCTTCAGGACCAGCCGAGAAACTGGAGGTCACTGGGCTCAGGCCCGGACTGACAGGCGGGAGGAGCGGGACTTTTCCCGATGGGCCGGCCGGTGGCGGGGTGTGGGGGCCGCCCGTTCCTCCCGCCGCAGGCCTGGCTGCTTTTAAATGATTTTGCGGTCTCCGCCGCCGCCGCCGCCCGCCTGCATAGCGGGGGTCTGAGGAGCGGCGCCGGCCGGCAAGTTGCGTCGGCATTATAAGTCATGAGAGAGAGACTCACTTGTTGGTGCACAGACTCTGCACACCAATCAGCGGGCAACCCAGGCAGCGGCTCATACTTCTATTGGAGCGGGCTGTGCCGTGCTGTGCCGAAATCACGACAGCACGTTCTTTGTGGGTGGAGAGAGCACACATTCTGCTCTCCCGCCAACGAAATGGAAACGCACCGGCCACCCCGACCCCAGCCATTACCGGTGCAGGCAGCCAGTGGAGCTGGCCTGAAGACAGCGTACAGTCTCCTCCTCACTCTTCCTGTGTGTGGCCTGTCAGCTGCGGACCTGGGGCAGTGCGAGACGGCAAGCCAAAGCTGAGGAAAGCAAGGCAAGGTACTTTTACCATCAGCTGAGGCACATGCCTCTATGACTGTGGCTGGGGCTGTGCCTCTGTGCCTGGGGCTGGGGCTGTGCCTCTGTGCCTGGGGCTGTGCCTCTGTGCCTGGGGCTGGGGCTGTGCCTCTGTGCCTGGGGCTGTGCCTCTGTGCCTGGGGCTGTGACTCTGTGCCTGGGGCTGTGCCTCTGTGCCTCTGTGCCTGGGGCTGTGCTTCTGTGCCTCTGTGCCTGGGGCTGTGCCACTGTGCCTCTGGGGCTGCGGCTGTGCCTCTGTGCCTGGGGCTGTGCCTCTGTGCCTGGGGCTGTGCCTCTGTACCTCTGTACCTGGGGCTGTGCCTCTGTGCCTGGGGTTGTGCCTCTGTGCCTCTGTGCCTGAGGCTGTGCCTCTGTGCCTCTGTGCCTGGGGCTGTGCCTCTGTGCCTGGGGCTGTGTCTCTGTGCCTCTGTGCCTGGGCTGTGCTTCTGTGCCTCTGTGCCTGGGGCTGTGCCACTGTGCCTCTGGGGCTGGGGCTGTGCCTCTGTGCCTGGGGCTGTGCCTCTGTGCCTGGGGCTGTGCCTCTGGGGCTGTGCCTCTGTGCCTGGGGCTGTGCCTCTGTGCCTCTGGGGCTGTGCCTCTGTGCCTCTGTGCCTGGGCTGTGCCTCTGTGCCTGGGGCTGTGCGTCTGTGCCTCTGTGCCTGGGCTGTGCCTCTGTGCCTGGGCTGTGCCTCTGTGCCTCTGTGCCTAGGGCTGTGCCTCTGGGGCTGGGCTGTGCCTCTGTGCCTGGGGCTGTGCCTCTGTGCCTGGGCTGTGCCTCTGTGCCTCTGTGCCTCTGTACCTCTGTACCTGGGGCTGTGCCTCTGTACCTGGGCTGTGCCTCTGTGCCTGGGGCTGTGCCTCTGTGCCCCTGTGCCTGGGCTGTGCCTCTGTGCCTGGGGCTGTGCCTCTGTACCTGGGGCTGTGCCCGCTGTGCCTCTGTGCCTGGGGCTGTGCCTCTGTGCCTCTGGGGCTGGGGCTGTGCCTCTGTGCCTGGGGCTGTGCCTCTGTGCCTCTGTGCCTGGGGCTGTGCCTCTGTGCCTCTATGCCTGGGGCTGTGCCTCTGGGCTGGGGCTGTGCCTCTGTGCCTCTGGGCTGGGGCTGTGCCTCTGTGCCTGGGGCTGTGCCTCTGTGCCTGGGGCTGTGCCTCTGTGCCTCTGGGGCTGGGCTGTGCCTCTGTGCCTGGGGCTGTGCCTCTGTGCCTGGGGCTGTGCCTCTGTACCTCTGTACCTGGGCTGTGCCTCTGTGCCTGGGGCTGTGCCTCTGTGCCTGGGGCTGTGCCTCTGTGCCTCTGTGCCTGAGGCTGTGCCTCTGTGCCTGGGGCTGTGCCTCTGTGCCTGGGGCTGTGCCTCTGTGCCTGGGGCTGTGCCACTGTGCCTCTGGCTGGGGCTGTGCCTCTGTGCCTGGGGCTGTGCCTCTGTGCCTGGCTGTGCCTCTGGGCTGTGCCTCTGTGCCTGGGGCTGTGCCTCTGTGCCTCTGGGCTGTGCCTCTGTGCCTCTGGCCTGGGGCTGTGCCTCTGTGCCTGGGGCTGTGCTCTGTGCCTCTGTGCCTGGGCTGTGCCTCTGTGCCTCTGGGGCAGGCTGTGCCTTGGGCTGGGCTGGCCTCTGTGCCTGGGCTGTGCCTCTGGGGCTGGGGCTGTGCCTCTGGGCTGGGCTGTGCCTCTGTGCCTCTGTACCTCTGTACCTGGGGCTGTGCCTCTGTACCTGGGGCTGTGCCTCTGTGCCTGGGGCTGTGCCTCTGTGCCTCTGTACCTGGGGCTGTGCCTCTGTACCTGGGGCTGTGCCTCTGTGCCCGGGCTGTGCCTCTGTGCCTCTGTGCCTGGGGCTGTGCCTCTGTGCCTCTGGGGCTGGGATGTGCCTCTGTGCCTGGGGCTGTGCCTCTGTGCCTCTGTACCTGGGGCTGTGCCTCTGTACCTGGGGCTGTGCCTCTGTGCCTGGGGCTGTGCCTCTGTGCCTCTGTGCCTGGGGCTGTGCCTCTGTGCCTCTGGGGCTGGGGCTGTGCCTCTGGGGCTGGGGCTGTGCCTCTGTGCCTCTGGGCTGGGGCTGTGCCTTTGTGCCTGGGGCTGTGCCTCTGTGCCTCTGTGCCTGGGGCTGTGCCTCTGGGGCTGGGGCTGTGCCTCTGTGCCTGGGCTGTGCCTCTGTGCCTCTGTACCTGGGGCTGTGCCTCTGTACCTGGGGCTGTGCCTCTGTGCCTGGGGCTGTGCCTCTGTGCCTCTGTGCCTGGGGCTGTGCCTCTGTGCCTCTGGGGCTGGGCTGTGCCTCTGGGGCTGGGGCTGTGCCTCTGTGCCTCTGTGCGCCTGGGGCTGTGCCTCTGTGCGCCTGGGGCTGTGCCTCTGTGCGCCTGGGGCTGTGCCTCTGTGCGCCTGGGGCTGGGGCTGTGCCTCTGTGCGCCTGCGGCTGTTTGGCTGCAGCTGTGTGGCTGCGGCTGTGTGGCTGTGGCAGTGTGTGTGTGTGTGGCTGCGGCTGCTTGGCTGTGTGTGCCTGGGACTGTGTGGCTGGCTGTGGCTGTGTGTGGCTGGCTGTGTGTGGCTGACTATTTGCCTGTGTGGTGTGTGTGGCGGTCTTGTGTGTGGCTGGCTATGGTTGTCTATGTTGCTGTCTATGTGGCTGGCTGTTTGTGTGTGGCTGGCTGTAGCTGTATGTGTGGCTGGCTTTGGCTGGCTGTGTGTGTGGCTGGCTGTTTGTGTGGCTGGCTGTCTCGGTGGCTGGTTGTGTGTCTGTCTGCGTCTATATGTGGCTGGTGGCTGTCTATGTGGCTACCTGTGTGTGGCTGTAGCTCTGTGTGGCTGGCTGTGTGTGGCTGGCTGAGACTGTGTGTGGCTGGCTGAGGCTGTGTGTGGCTGGCTGAGGCTGTGTGTGGCTGGCTGAGACTGTGTGTGGCTGGCTGAGGCTGTGTGTGGCTGGCTGAGGCTGTGTGTGGCTGGCTGAGGCTGTGTGTGGCTGGCTGAGGCTGTGTGTTGCTGGCTGAGGCTGTGTGTGGCTGGCTGAGGCTGTGTGTGGCTGGCTGAGGCTGTGTGTCTGTGTTGCTGACCACTGAGACCCCAAAATCCTGACAAACGGAGCTTTGAAGAGCACCATGTAAATGGATTTGTGGCTGATTATTCCCTCTGCTGCACCATTCACATGTGGCTCTTCAGATAACTCTTTTAAGAATGTGGTGAGGGCCACGACAACGTAAAAGCAAAATTTACGGATTGGGGCTGTTTGTTGATATAGTGTGTGGGCTGGTGGGGCTTGTTTTCCAGGGCTGCTTTTTGGTCCCAGTCCGGCCCTGACTGGGCTGCATGTAGAGTGACTACCATTGTGGACTCTCCCAAGGCTAAGGAACTTTATAGGGTCAAGAGGACTTACAGTCTCTCAGTGGACCCGCAGTCACCTGCCTGTTGAGACTGGCAACCACAGGATACTAGGAGGCCAAGGGATAGCATGTCAGGAAGAAAAGGACCCAGCAATGTGAACTTAAATTACCTCTGAGCTGGCCAGGCTGCAATCCTGGTGAATACAGCACTCTGACTGAGTTGTGCCTTCTACAGAGTCAAGTAAAGGGATAAGAACTACAGAACCCTGTGTCATGTTTGGTCCTTTCTGCACCTATCTGCACCCCAGCACCTTTAGTCACTACAATCATCATCACTTCACCACTTCTATACCCCAGGGGGCGCTCCGTCTAAGGGAAGTGCTCCATCTATTTGCTTGACCACCTATCCCCTGAGGACTACCATATGCAGCGCTGGTTATCCCTGACCAGAAACCTCAAATGGCGTCACGACAAACTATCCCCCTTCAAATTCTACTTTATCGATGACTGGTCGCAGCCATGACCTCCAGAGGAGGTTACTGGGACATCCCCAGAACTGTGGAGCCCTGGAGAGTCGAATGCCCTATGACCGCTGTAAAACCACAGTACTGAAGCCATAGAGTTCCAAAATAATGTCACCACACTGTGCTCAAATAATGCAACTATATAGTGTACAAATAGGGGAATGCAGATGCAGTAAATCATCATTAGTGTGTCCACAATACTGCACACACAGGGATGAGGGGGATACAGGTGCAGTATGATGCTCTTAGGTTGTCTGTGAGACTGCATATACAGGGAAGAGCGGAGGAGAGGGGGACACAGGTTTACTCTTTCACCCTTAGAGTATCTATAAGGATGTATGCACAGGGAGGAGGGGAGAAGAGGGGGATGGAGGAAGGGCCGCAGCATCCATTGAACAAGTTGAGCCTTCTGCTCAGGAGGCAAGGAGGCAGGAGAGAGGCACCACTGCTGGTGGGCGACGCCCTGCACATAGCGGCTGCTTCCTTCCTGCCTGCTGGCTGCCGCCTGCCTCCACTACGAGAAGGTATGTGCATACACCGGACCGCTAGCACTCCCATCTTTAGTGTGTCTATACGACTGTATGAACAGGGAGGAGGGGAGAGGAGGGGGATGCAGGTGCAGAATGACATCATTAGTGTGTGTATCAGACTGCATTCACAGGGAGGAGGGGAGAGGAGGGGGATGCAGGTGCAGTATGACATCTTTAGTGTGCCGTGGTGTACCTTGAGGCTCATGGGTCCTGATGCAAAAGCTCCATCAGGGCCCCCAATTATTGCAAATCTTTAATAGCATTAGTCTTTCTCTATAGGCCAAAGGGACTTTTGGGGCCCCCTAGACTGCAGTGCCCAGTTGCGATTGCAACCCCTGCACTTGTTGTAGTTACACCCCTGTTAGTGTGTCTATCATGCACAATGAGGAGAGGGATGGAGGTGCAGTATGTCTTTCTTTGTGTGCCTGTGAGAGAGAGAACGGTGCAGAAAACGTCACAGCAAAAACAAAATAGGCTCGAAATCGGCTGTTTGCAGTCCTACTTCTTGGGCTCCACTAATTCACTTCTACTGGGGCCTGAGGAGGGTTTGAGATTTCAATAAATCCGCTCTACTTCCTGCAAAAATATTTGCTTTACGAAACCTATTTTGTGAATTGGACTCTTCATAGACAGCCGGTTGGTCGGCCAACATCACGCCCATTACACGGCCCCATAAGGTATTTCTAGGTAGATAAAGAGGAGGAAAAAGTACAATGCTCCGTCTTTAGACAAATCGTCCTGCGGTTATTAGCATGAAAAATGATTACTTTGGAAAACATGAGGTCTCCACCAGATGTTTTGTTAGCGGTGGGTAATAGGCCTTGTACAACCCCAAATGTTTTTCTGCTTTGCCTCATAGCTGCCTGATGGTCTGGAAAACGTTTAGTGGAAAACCCCAACACAGCTGTTACATATCTGCACCGAGAAACTGAACTTCCCAGCGAAAATCATAAATCGTCCACGTCTGGTAGAATTGCTTACACCTCCGCCTTAAATCTCAACGAGGACATGATTAATTGCAGCGTTCACCATCGGATCAGAATCCGGCAACTTAACAAACTAACAATCTGCACATTGCTTCTCCATGAATTAACTTTACAGATAGCGACATGGAGTCCATGAGAAATTCTATAAAATCCACTAGTCAAAAAATACCTTGGATATAGGTTCTATCTATCTATCTATCTATCTATCTATCTATCTATCTATCTATCTATCCTCTATCAGTCAATTCACAGTACCTATCTATCATCTATTCAACCATCTATCTATCTTTGACCCTCTAACTATCTATTTATCAATATATCTCATTTCTATCTCTTGTGTTGTAGGGACTCATACAATCCTATGACTATGTAAGGGAGTGTGAACAGCAGAAGATGCCCTTGATTACATCTGACAGTGTTTGCAGAAGAACATCAGAATTCAATAGCAATAGAACAGTTTCCTTGAAGGAAGAGATTCAAAGAGATGCCGATAAGGTGGTAGTTGTGGCGCAGCTACTAAGTATAAGAGCCAGGGAGGTCTTAGGGATAGAGGAGTTGGTGCCAAGATCCAAAAGAAAACGGACAAGTGAGTGGTGGACTGGACTTTAATAATAATAATTAATAATTTATTCATTTATATAGCACTATTAATTCCATAGCACTTTACATGCATGAGTATTAGAACAGTAGATTGGGCTCACAGACACCATTACTGTTTAAGTCCCCATTAGAGACCAGATCTCTGTGAAAGTTAGAAGTATAATCAACTGCAAGAGGAAACTGAAGACAGAAGACTGATCTTCGACTCCCAAAGGAACCCGAAGACTGAACACTGAACATCAATTCCAGAAGGAACCTGAAGACCAAACATTGACTCAAAAAGGGACCCAAAGACCGATAACCAAACATTAACTCCAGAAGGAACCTGAAGACTGAAAACCGAACATTGACTCCAGAAGGAACCCGAAAGCAGAACACTGAACGTCAACTCTACAAGGAACCTGAAGACAGAACACCGAACATCGACTCCAGAAGGAACCTGAAGACCAAACATCTACTCCAAAAGGAACCTGAGGATCGAACATTGTCAACAGAAGCAACTTGAAGACAGAACACCGAACATTGACTCCAGAAGGAACCTGAATACCGAATACTGAACATTACATCCAACGAGAATCCGACAACTGAACACCAAACATTGACTCCAGAAGGAACCTGAAGAAAACACAGCGAAAATTGACCCCAGAAGAAACCTGAAGATTGAACACCGAACATTGACTCCAAAAAGAACCTAAAGACCAAATACCAAACATTAACTCCAGAAGGAACCTGAAGACTGAAAATCAAACATTAATTCCAGAAGGAACACCGAACGTCAACTCTAGAAGGAACCCAAAGACAAAACACCAAAACATCGACTCCAGAAGAAACCTGAAGACCAAACATCTACTCCAAAAGTAACTTGAAGGCAGAACACTGAACATCAACTCCAGAAGGAACCTGAATACCAAATACTGAACATTGAATCCAGAAGGAACCCCAAGACTGAAAACCGAATATCGACTCCAGAAGGAACCTGAAGAAAAAACAGCGAACATTAACTCCAGTAGAAACCTGAAGACTGGCCACTGAACATTGACTCCAGAAAGAACCTGGAGACCTAACATTCACTCCAGAAGGAACTTGAAGAACGAATACGAAACATTGAATCTAGAAAGAACCCGAAGACTGAACGCTCAACATTGACTCCAGAAGAAACCCAAAGACTGAATACTAACCATCAACTCTAGAAGGAACCTGAAGACCAAATAACGTTGCCAGTACACAACATATGTGAACAGGAGAGTGCTTCCTGTCCAGCAGTATGGTACTTAGTGGGAGAAAGTTATCCACTAATATTGGACTTGGTGCTTTGCGGTTACCCTATAGTCCCATTACTGCTAGTGTGTTAATAGGTTGAATTATTAGATTATGACTGAGGCAGAGGTGACAGAGATGCTTCCAATTCTAGAAGTATCCATTATTTAGTATTATAGAAAATTCAGTGTACTTAAAGGGAACCAACCACCCCAAATGACCCCCCTGGACTGTTAATATGTGTCCCTACACCCAGCACACACATTTGGGGCAATCGCTTTTGCTAAAAAAACTGTTTAGTAGAAGCTAAGATATAGCTTTATGAAGTTTAATAAATTCAGCCGAATGGGTGTTACCTAGCTTTGTCCTCCGTGCCTGTCAGCCTCCTCTCCTCTCCTCCCGTCAGTCATGAAGGGGGCGGGGCCAGATCGTGTCATGCTGGAGCCCCGCCCTCTTTAATGACGCGATCTAGCCCCGCCCCCTTCATGACGCGGCCAGGCTCTTAGCTGCAGAGATGGGCGTGCATAATTTATCAGGCAGCAGCAGACAGGCGGGGCATTTTCGGCTTGCACAGAAGGGCTTCACTGAAGGGAGGAGGGGAGAGGAAGCTGACAGGCACGAAGAAATGCACGAGGACAAAGCTAGGTAACACCCATTAGGCTCAATTTATTAAACTTCATAAAGCTATATCTTAGCTTCTACTAAACAGTTTTTTTAGCAAAAACGATTGCCCCAAATGTGTGTGCTGGGTGTAGGGACACATATTAACAGTCCGGGGGGGTCATTTGGGGTGGTTGGTTCCCTTTAAATGCATTTGACTCACCGAGGCCGGACTTCACGGGGCAGGCGTTTCTTCTCCTCCTTGTCACGGGAACCACGCCTGCCGGTAGTGGGGCCCGGTGGTCCAGATTCAATGAAGATGTCGTTGGCTGAACAGTTAAGGGGTTAATTGTTTCGTGACGCTACCTGTGAGAGTTCCGGTGATGTCCACCGGCGCTGCTTGGGCCTCTGGGACGCTCCCCACAGGATGAGCGGGAGTCCCCGGAGCCAGGAGCTGCACAAGATGTTATGAGGCAGCTGCAGTTACCTTCTACACACGGAGATGGACAGTTCATAATAAACACGGACACTGTTAGTCTCTGCAACGGGTACTTTACTGTAACCAGCAGGCAGTACATGGTATACAGTTAACGGGTAACGGACCGGGTGGACTTAGCAATGACCGGTATCGTCTCAGAGCTCCGCGGTGTTCCTCCATTCTAAGCTAGTTTGTGTTGCCGTTGTTGCCTTGGGGTGCCAGATCGGGTACAAGGAGGTTGCTTCAATTTCCCTACCGGTGAATTCTGACCGGTTTTTTGTGGGGAGCCTTGGGTCCTTTTGGTGGGTACTCCGCTGGCTAGACGACTCTGTGTGTGCGGCAGTGGTTGGGTGCTCCTGTGGAGCGGTCCCTCCACTCCTGGTTTGCATGGCAGTGATAAACGACTCCCAGCTTCGGAACCAGTAATCCGGTTGTAGATGGGCACGGGGATGTTTGGCCCGTATGCATTCGCCCAGAGTCCGGTTGTTGAGGCACCGGGGTAATGGCGCCTAACCGGGGGTGGTGGTGGCCTGGGGGCTGCTCGGAACTGTGCAAAGCCCCCTCTCCTACGTTCCTCCTGGCCACGTCTGCTCCCTCCTTCTCCTACATTGCAGATCTCGTTCTTACTCTCTTCTGCACTAAGTTCTCCACTACACACTACCTCTACACTCGCCCACCAGGACCTTATTGGCCCTCTATGCTGATGTGCATGTAGGGTATAGAGCTCTGAGTTTTAACCTTGTCATTGCTTAGTCAGGGAATATTGCTGCTGCTGTCTTGGCTGCAATACCCTCCTGGGACGCACTCGTTGCGGGGCGCCACACATTCAGAAATTGTGTAGCACATATTTACTATTCATCTTGATTTAATTGGAACCGATTGTATTGTTCTCTGATTCAACTTTATTGTTTTATCTTGTGAATTCAGCATAATGAATTGTTGTTGTGACTCAGCATTGTGTTGCCTTTTTTTCTCTGTCGTTGCATCTGAATCACCCCTGGCGGGGACCGTGGGGTACTCGGAACCCTCTCGTCATTGTCTGGGGCTGTGGGACAGTGGTGAGACCCGGTCCATGATCCTCTCGTCGGGCGATCAGTTAAAAAGGGGACTTGAAAAATGGATGAAAATATAATAAAAACAAAAATAATAGCTTTTGTTGTGACGCCACCCGTGGAATGCGGCCGGTATAGCCGCTGCTGGAGTTGGGACCTCTGGGGATGATGGGAGTAGCAGCGAGGGTGGTTCAGCTCTCCAGGGCAACCGTAAAGTCTATGGAGATGATAAGGGTAATGGTAGGCCAGCGGGGCTGTGATGCTGACAGGGTTCACATTCACACTCAGGCAGGCTGCTGCTGCCGGCTCAGCGAATCAGCCTACCTCTCCTCAGGCGCAGAAATCACAGTCTCACACAGTGCTGAGCTTCAACCGGGTTTACTGCACTTTCTCGGCAGATGGTTCCAAAACAGTGCAGTGGCTGCTCCGGTAGGTTCATAGCAGCCGGGATGGCTCATCCATATCACCTCCTTTCATAGTCCTTTCATGGGCCTCTCGGTCTGCCTCTTTCACATGCGTGCTATGATCCAGCTGCCACGGGCTTTTGGTGGGCAACCTGCCTGGTCCCATAGCCCTAGTACGGCAGCCTTCTCTTCACTGCGCCGGGGGTTGGGTTGCGGGGCATAAAGTCCCCGCACCCCACAGGTTTTCGTGGTTGGAGTGTAGAGTGTCCTGGACACTTCCAGCAGAGATGGCACCCTGGTTTCTGCCCCAGTTCCTCAGCTTTCCTGCCAATTCAGGTACACATATGGATTGCTCACTATCCGTGTCCCTAGGACTCCTTCTGTCTCGCTACGGCCTGCAGCCCGGGACCAGGACAAGCCTCATGGTGGTATAGGCTGCCGGCTCCGTGTCCTTTCAGTCCCGTGTGATTGTGTTCTCGCCTCTCCTTCTGACTGAACTTGACTCCTCGACTTTACTTGGCTGACTGACTGACTTCTGAACTTGGTGTCTTCTAGTTTTTGTTTCTTCCCCCTGACCATGTCCTGTCCTAACTTCCCCACCCTCCACTTGTCTCCTCCCGCCATCCCGTTGCTGGGCATAGAGTCCCAAGCCTTGAGATCGGGAGTGTGTTGAGTGTGTGTTTGGGGTGACTGGATTTACTGATCCCAGTTGCTGCACCATCTAGTGGCAACCGGTCCGCAGGGGCGCCACACATCCTCATTACATGTTCTTCAAATAAAGGACCCCTTTACAGTTTCACCCTGCTATAAACATAAATCACTCATACACACGGGTAATGGATAAGGGGAAGGTGTGACGACTCCCAACAGATCTCTGTGCAGATTTAAAGACACTAGCCACACAAATAACAGCACCACCTCGGACCTGATTCCCAAAAAGGCCACGAGGGGTTTCTCGTGCCTCATGAAGGACTGGAGGAGAGGGAGCGCCACACACTGTTTACAAAGTAAGAGGAAGATGTGAAGAACAAATGGTGTTTACGTCAAACATAAAACTCTAAGACAAAGGGTTCAAACTAGCAGAAATAAATCCACAGAGAGGTATAGCCAGCAAGAAAGTGCAGTGAGAGGTGATCACATGTAACCCAACCCAGAATGTGATAGGGCAAGCAATAAGAGGAAAATGAGAAACAGCCGGAGAGGAGTGAACAAAGTAAGAAGAATAAAGACCATAGGAACCAACAGCATTTAGACAGGGAAGAAAATGCAATATCCCAGGAACCAACCGCAAAATCACAGGTCACCGGATCGGATCCCCAAACCATGGCACACCCAGCTGAATTCTGATGTTTCGCATTTCCCTTTGCAATAAAATAAGATGTTCTTTTCTTAGTTGGAGTTTAGTAGGTTGGAATAAAACTTTATTGACCGCACACAATACTGCCATAAAAGTCCAAAGTAATATTGCAGTTTTTTTTTTCAATAATATCACATACATTGCTAAATAAATCTCTGTCATTTTAGATTAGGAATATATATGATCCTTTAAAATAGGGTTACTCTTTTAGAGAATCCTTAAGAAAGGGGGGCCCTGGGCATTTCTTACTTTTGCCATTTCCTAAAGCCTTTCCTGAGAATGAAGAAGAAGAAGAGTGAGTAACTGTAGTATTATCTCCTTCTCTACTCCCTTCTTATTTCTTCTTCCCACAACCGCATACAAGATTTCTCCCATACATCCCCCATATTCTAGAACTCTCTGCCCCAACACATCAGACACTCTCCTGCCGTGAAAATCTTCAAAAGGAATCTGAAGACCCAACTCTTCCAGCAAGCCTACAACCTGCAGTAACCCTCAGTCTACTATACTGCTGCACGACTGTGAGGCCTCATCGGCAGGGTCCTCTCTCCTCCCCTACTATACCCTCACCCATCTCTTGTAGACTGTGAGCCCTCGTGGACAGTGTCCTCTTCCCTCACATACTGTATTCTTACCCATCCCTTGTAGACCATGAGACCTCATGGGCAGGGTCCTCTCTCCTCCCCTACTATGTCCTCACCCATCCCTTGAAGACTGTGAGCCCTCATGGGCAGGGTCCTCTCTCCTCACCTACTGTATCCTCACCCATCCCTTGTAGACTGTGCACCCTCATGGGCAGGGTCCTCTCTCCTTACCTACTGTATTCTTACCCATCCCTTGTAGACTGTGCACCCTCATGGGCAGGGTCCTCTCCTCACTTACTGTATCCTCACCCATCCCTTGTAGACTGTGAGCCCTCATAGGCAGGGTTCTCTCCCCTCTCCTACTGTATCCTCACCCATCCCTTGTAGACTGAGCCCTCGTGGACAGGGTCTTCTCTCCTCCCCTACTGTATCCTCACCCATCCCTTGTAGACTGTGAGCCCTCGTGGGCAGGGTCCTCTCTCCTCCTGTATCCTCACCCATCCATTGTATACTGTGAGCCCTCATAGGCAGGGTTCTCTCCCCTCTCCTACTGTATCCTCACACTTCCCTTGTAGACTGTGTGTCCTTGTGGGCAGGGTCTTCTCTCCTCCCCTACTATATCCTCACCCATACTTTGTAGACTGTGAGCCCTCGTGGGCAGGGTCCTCTCCCCTCCTGTACATGTCTGTGCCTTGTATTGTTCATGATTATTGTTCTTGTCTATGTATACCCCTTTTCACATGTAATGAATGGCGCTATAATAGTAATAAAAATAATACAGCATCTCTCCGTTGGTGAGGGACAGCTGCTGCGGGAGGGGTGGTGAGAAAGGTGGCATCCACTATGCATCCAAATCTGTGCATGGAAGGATGGAATTAACATACATGAACAGATATACAGATATATATGGGATGTATTTTATGCAGAAAAGGAACACATTTTGCTGATGGTTTATTATGACCAGCATGATTTTAACGGTAAAGTTTTTCATACAAGACTGATGGGATGTTTCATGTTCGTCTGCTTTGTGATCTTGCATTATGTGAACACCTGCCAATAATTACACACATTCCGGTCCTGTTATTTTGCTTCATAACTCCGCCATCTGCAGAGAAGACTAAAGAGTGGCATATGGCTATTAATATACAGCCGTCCCCGCCTCAGAGTCACTTACCTGAGACACATTACACTGATACATTTCTAGGTTCTGAAATCCTTCTATAATCAATAATAACTGAGTCACAGGAGACAATAAAGCCGCGACGCTTCCTAGCGTTAGTACCCTTCTGAGATGTCTGCCATATTTAGCTTTATAATCTGATCATAAATAAGTGAAAAAAAATATAATAATTCTTCCAAAGTCCTCTACACCTGAGCAGAGCGGGTTAGCGTTACTATGGCCGCCTCCTTCTGTTCCTCCATTTATCAGGTTACTATAATAAAACACTGCAAAAAACATCTTACATCTGTTCATACTACTGAATCTTGCCAAAGTAAGCCTACTAAGAATCGTGGCTCTGTTGTGACGCTGGGCTCTGCTACATCAACGAGTCATCTGACCACTTCAACGGTGCTAGGCTGCGATGCTCTGCTACATCAGTACAGTGAGTCTCCTGACCAGCTAAACACTGCTACATCGCAGGGCTCTGCTACATAGTCTCCTGAGCACATCTTGCTTCATCACAGGGCTCTGCCACATAGATACAATGAGTCTCCTGACCACATCTTGCTACATTGGTGGGTCTACTACATCAGTACAGTGAGTCTCCCGACCAACTAAACACTTCTACATCGCAGGGCTCTACTACATAGATACAATGAGTCTCCTGACCACATCTTGCTACATTGCTGGGCTCTGCTACATCAGTACAGTGAGTCTCCTGACCAGCTAAACACTGCTACATCACAGGGCTCTGCTACATAAATACAATGAGTCTCTTGACCACATCTTGCTTCATCACTGGGCTCTGCTACTTCAGTACAATGAGTCTCCTGATCACATTTTACTAAATTGCTGGGCTCTGCTACATCAGTACAGTGAGTCTCCCGACCAACTAAACACTTCTACATTGCAGGGCTCAGCTATATAAATACAATGAGTCTCCTGACCACATCTTGCTACATTGCTGGGCTCTGCTACATCAGTACAGTGAGTCTCCCAACCAACTAAACACTTCTACATTGCAGGGCTCTGCTACATAGATACAATGAGTCTCCTGATCACATCTTGCTAAATTGATGGGCTCTGCTACATCAGTACAGTGAGTCTCCCGACTAACTAAACACTTCTACATCGCAGGGCTCTGCTATATAAATACAATGAGTCTCCTGACCACATCTTGCTACATTGCTGGGCTCTGCTACATCAGTGCAGTGAGTCTCCTGATCACATTTTACTAAATTGCTGGGCTCTGCTACATGAGTACAGTGAGTCTCCCGACCAACTAAACACTTCTACATCACAGGGCTCTGCTATATAAATACAATGAGTCTCCTGACCACATCTTGCTACATTGCTGGGCTCTGCTACATCAGTACAGTGAGTCTCCCGACCAACTAAACACTTCTACATCGCAGGGCTCTGCTACATAGATACAATGAGTCTCCTGATCACATCTTGCTAAATTGCTGGGCTCTGCTACATCAGTACAGTGAGTCTCCCGACCAACTAAACACTTCTACATCGCAGGGCTCTGCTACATAGATATAATGAGTCTCCTGATCACATCTTGCTAAATTGCTGGGCTCTGCTACATCAGTACAGTGAGTCTCCCGACCAACTAAACACTTCTACATCGCAGGGCTCTGCTACATAAATACAATGAGTCTCCTGACCACATTTTGCTACATTGCTGGGCCCTGCTACATAAACAAGTCACCTGACCACTTCAACTGTGTTATGTTTCGATGCTCTGCTACATCGCAACATTGATTCTGTTGACCAACAAATCTCTGCTACATTGCAGGGTTCTATTACATCAGTACAATGAATCTCCTGATCTACTCATCTTGCTACATTTCCGGGATCTGCTACAACAATACAGTGAATCTCCTGACCTATTCAACACCGATATATTAATGAGCTCTACTACTCCGCTACATTGAGTCTCTTGGTCTACCCTGCTCTGCTACATCACTAGTCTCTGCTTTACTCCAGCTATCTTGCAGTCCACTACTCCATTCCTCTAGTCTTCTGTCCATGTGGTTTAAGAACCGCTCATCCACACCAAGGGTTTTAAGAATCCACCTCACCTAGTGAAACATATCAGATGGTTTCCTAGCTCTATCTTCTGGGTCAGATGGATTATCAAGGCTGCAGTGGTCTTCTGATGTCCCCTCTGGAAGAGGAAGCCAAGAGACCGGTGGGAGACGTAACCTAAGTGTGGAGGAAAGGCTGGGGTCTGGTGGATTAGTATCTTTTTATTAAAGGCCACTCAAAAAAGGAGAAGTTATCTACTGTCTCCTTCTCCAACTTCACTTAAAGGTCTAAGGTGTCTTGATTTTCAAAAAAATAAGATTTTCTTACTGGGATAGGTTAAAAAATAGAAAGGGACTAGGCCCAAATGGATAAGTGTGTGACTCAAGATGTAGACCAGTGAGTTAATATGGCCGACACTGGGGACAGTCAAAAAGCAATAAGAAGAAAACTTACCCCTGAGACCACGCTTAGAATCTCATATAGACAGACCAGATCTCATACTTTGCACTGATGAAGGCAATACCCTGAAATAACGTGTCTGAAAATTGAGATACTGGTCTGGTATAAATCCTAAGGCTAGGGTTTACAGCGTTTTCCTGTGCGCTCATCAAAAGCGCATATCCGGGAGTGCTGAGTGGAGCTGGCGGCTGTGTCATCAATCCGGTAACCATAGGGGTACTATAAACAGGCGGCGCATAGCGTTACATGACGGTAACGTTATGCACTGAGCCTGCAAATTTCTACGTTTTAAGTGCATCCTGCAGGCTAGGGCCAGACGCAAGTCTGACCCTAGCCTTAGTCTTATAACAAGGCTCCTTAAGGGTCAATATTGACTTTTAGGATTGCTACTTCCAATAGGTGGTGCTAGAGTTCATGTTTACTTCCTCTCTGAAGAGACAATTTGGAATCTTCAGTTAATAAACCCATTATTACATAAAGTATCTATCCTGAACATTTCTGATTATCTCCCACCTCATAAAAGATGCTGAGGTTTTGTTTCTTCTACTTTCACCTAATTAACAATCTAATTAATTTTGGTGAAATACAGGTTGCAGGAGCATGTAGGTGTTACATTCATGATTTTGCTGTTGGACATAATTCTAATATGACCTACATTTATCAAGAGGTTTTAAGGTACGGCGTATCCCTGATGTACAATAGATAGATAGATAGATAGATAGATAGATAGATAGATAGATATTTGGAATAATAATAATAATAATTTATAATAGATACCAGAGATGAGCCAAGCAATTTTTAACAAATATTTTTTGCAACAAATTTCTCCCCAACATGGATTTCTAAAAAAAACTGAATTCACGGGGATTCGATTTTGGGGGAGATTCAAATTGGTTGGAACATTTAGGTATTTCTGTTATTTCTCCCTTTTTTCTCCCCATTTCTGTTATTTCTCCCTTTTATTCCACAGCTGTTTTGCATATTTGTGTCGTTTTTTATCTTTATCTAATGCCTTATTAATTGTAATAACTGTATTTTTTAGATTAAAACTTAACAGCTTAATTAGTTTTATCCTTGCATGCTCCAAAAAATCCATGTCCTTAGAGAGAGTGTGTGACCCTTTTGATTGTCAGACAGATGTATATTTCAGGGACTCATCACCCTCAGTGTTTGATGAGTGGTGGCAGTGTATTATGTAGCTGGGGTGTGTGGACTGTCATTTTGTGATTTATTCTGACTTGATACCCTATAACAGAGGTTGAAGGCTGGATTGAGTGAGAGGGGTTGATAAAGTAACCCTTGCGGGTGCTCTCGACGTCCCGTGCTGAGATTTGTGTATGTGACAACTTGTTGACAGAGCAATGGGATAGAGTTTACTACTAGTAGAGCATTAATCCAAGGTTTAAGCAATTATTCCCTGCACTAAAGGACCGGTATCCTTTCGAGAAGATCATTAGTTCTACAAGGTTTATTAACCTCTCTAGCGGTATTCCCGAGCAGGACTCGGGGTTAAATTTCACTGCCAGAAGCGGTAACCCCGAGTCCTGCTCGGGGTGAATGCCAGAGCTTGAATCTAACCCCCCTTACCCCATCCTGGTGGTCCAGCAGGGTCCCGATGTGCTCTGCCTGGGATTCCCGGTGGGGGCTGCCATCTTGCTTCCTGGATCTGCGTCTCTGAGCCGCAGAGGCTCATGGAGGCGGAGCTAGGCGCGAGATCCAACTAAATAAAGTGACACACACACAATAAATAAATTTAAAAAAAAAAAGTGTAATCCTGTCAGAATTCCAGTCAGATACATTGTATACACTGAGATCTGACATTCTGATCATCCTCACTTCCCTGCTTGCTCTTTTTGTTGTCATTTCTGCCATGGCATCGGGTCTCCGAAGCAAGCGCCACGTCTCCAAAGCGACTTTGGATCTGATGGATGACAGCAGCAGCGACAAAGAGCCCCTCGCAGAAGTGAGTGACAGCGACAGTGATTCATGGCATGAATCGTCATCTGAGTCTGAC
Organism: Allobates femoralis; assembly: GCA_033576535.1. NCBI lineage: Eukaryota > Metazoa > Chordata > Amphibia > Anura > Aromobatidae > Allobates > Allobates femoralis. The sequence continues at coordinate 558,353,732 of JARQOC010000005.1, forward strand.
AGCGATGACAGCGACAGCGATGATTCTGCACCTGACCTCGGTGATGCGCGCACTTGGTGCCCTATTGAATGCGACATGGACGAGGTACCGCCGCCAAGGTTTCCGTTTACTGGATCACCAGGGATGAAGGTAGACGTTGACCCCAGTGACCCCTTGGCGTACCTCAAATTGTTTTTGACAGACAACGTCATTGACAAAATTGTGACGGAGACAAACCGCTATGAGCAGCAATCCGCTACTCCGCATACCAGGTTTTCCCGGAGCCGAAAATGGGAACCCGTGGCTAAGGAGGACATTTGGCAGTTCCTGGGGCTAATTATTCTTCAGGGGGTGGTGGGGAAACCCCTGCAGAAGTGGTACTGGACCACCAATAAATTGCTGGCAACCCCATTTTTTGGCACCGTCATGTCTGAGTACCGCTTTTCCCTCATCATGAAAAATCTACACTTCACCAATAATGAGGATTTTGATGAAGCCACACATCCGGCACCAAAACTCAAAAAGATCTGGGAAGTGTACCAAATGATCCTCCGCAATTTCCAGCAGGCCTATGTGCCAGATAGAGACATCAGTATTGACGAAAGTCTGATGGCTTACAAGGGACGCCTCAGCTGGATTCAGTATATATTGCATCCAAGAGAGCACGGTTTGGCGTAAAATCCTACATGCTCTGTGAGTGTGCCACTGGCTATATCTGGAATTCGGTGATATACACGGGTAAAGGCACACAATTCAACCCCAGGTACAGCGGCTATGGGATGGCAACGTCATCAGTCCTCACACTGCTTGAGCCATTGCTGAATCAGGGGTATTGTGTGACCACGGACAATTTTTATACATCGCCGGAGCTGTATGAGTTCTTGCTCAAGCACAAGACCGATGGTTATGGAACCATTAGGGCCAACCGACGTGACCTGCCATCTACGTTTGGAAAGAAAAAAATGAAAACGGGAGAAATGGTTGCCTGGCAGAAAGGCAAGATGATGGCAATGCGCTGGCGTGACAAAAAAGATGTGTGTCTCATGAGTACTGTGCATAACACCTCCACTGCCATGGTCCACACAAGAGGTGGGAAAGAAGTCACGAAGCCACGACTTGTCATTGACTACAATAACACCATGGGAGGAGTCGATAGAGCCGATCAGGCAATGACATTTTATCCCGCTATGCGGAAACAGCAAAAAAAATATTACAAGAAAATCTTCAGGCATCTGCTGGAACAATGCCTGTGGAATGCATACATATTGCACAAAAAAAGCATTGACAACCCACTTGTGCATTCCGACTTTGTGTGGAAGGTGGCGGAGTGGATTTTTCAGACCTACCAAACGCCATCAGTGGCTGTCAACAGATCTGGGCGTCGTGCTAGTGACATTTCAAACCCAGAACGCCTTATTGGACGCCACTTTATGGACTATATTCCACCAACGGCGAAAAAGGCAGCACCTACACGGATGTGTGTAGTGTGCTGCTCAAAACGCGACGGCCAGGGCAAAAAAATCCGAAAGGAAACCAGATTCCATTGCCCGGACTGTGACGTGGGTCTCTGTGCAGTCCGGTGCTTCAAAATGTACCACACACAGGATGTGTACTGAATTTTTGTTGTTTGAAAAATGTCATTTTTATTCATTTATGTTATTTCATTAATTCATTATTCATTACGTTATTCAAGAAGAGTATCGATTCTTGAATAAAATGATTTTATTTAATTCTAATTCATGATTTTATGTTTCATTTTATCACATCTGAGAGGTCTTCTAGAGTCTTCTTTGATCAGGTAATTACTAAGAATTGCAGGCCTATTATGTACATAACACTAAATTGCCATGCAAAAAATGGTACCGCTTTTAGCACGAAATTCCTGACATAATCGTACCGCCAGGGAGGTTAAGTACTTACCTAGACATACGTGCAGTTTCCACTTCCCTTAAAGGGGTCGTCCTCTACTAGGACAACCCCTTCTGATTCCATTTGTTTCCCCCTGTTAAAAAAAATCCTGTACTCCTCTACGTTGCTGCTCTCGTTCCAGCGCTATTGGTAATCACAGTCACGTAAGCCCTGAGTCCAATCACCGCGACCTTCTCTAGCCATACCTCTAGACCACATAAGTAGCCAACAGAAAGTGAGCGGCACCGCAGCGCCACTCCCTGCTGATTTAGAAACGTATAGAAGCGGTTAGGTTAGGCACTGAAAAGGCAGGGGGCAAAGATTTCAAGATGAACTCTTCTTTAATGGTCATTCATCAGAAGGTCATTTCATCACTACACGTTACGCCTTCCTCCAGAAGTAGAGTTCAGCTTGAAATATTTGCCTCCGCCTTTGATTTTGGGTGCCTGACACAACCGCTTGCGTGGGTTTCTAATTCAGCCGTTCCCCGTGAGGGTAAGCGGTCTGTGTTGCACAAAATCACTGGCAATAGACTAGGAAGACCTGGGGTTCAGGACCTTTGGTGATATCACCGTCCACATGATCACGGACCCGGAAGCGAGCACATCTCTGCAAGAAATCTTGCTGTACTCTACAAGAATTTATTCTGTAGTAAATACTTGAGCACAGTGAAGAAGGTCCTACTTGGGCAACCAAATATAAGGACGTGCCGTTATACATGTAGTTCCTTTTGAAAAAAAGGGATTCTTCAAAGTGGAGAACCCAAGAAATATTTAGGGAATGCTCACAAAGGACAAAGAGACACTGAGTCTGCCGCAATTAAAGATACAGTGCTGCTCCTCCGGCGGCCCCCGACCAGCCCCTTGGGGACCGGCCTGGGGGGCAAATGCATCTTTCCCCCCAACCCAGCCTACTGCTGACGGACATTATGGAGTCTATCCTCCAGCAGCCCTCACCAGGCCCTTGCGGACCGGCCTGGGGGCAAATGCATCTTTGCCCCCCAGCCCAGTCTCCTGCTGAAGGACATCATGGAGTCTATTGCTGAGGAGCAACTGGCAAAATTCCAATTGACATGCAGCCATTCTCACCAAGGCTGAGCCCACGCGTCAAACAGCTCTCGCAGGGTGCGATGTGCATCATGGGTAGACTTAGGGCTTTTTTTTTTTTTTTTAATCAAGCTTTCTGAAACTTGTAAGCTTGTGTCAGCAATTATCAGAAACTATTTTTATCCCTCCCCCTCCACCCCCTGTTCTTTTTCATTTTTTATTAACCTTTGCAGAAAACAATATAGCCATGAAATGTAGCATGTAGGACGCTCGACTTAAGTCGCACTGGAACATGTGTACACTCAGACATGAAAGACAAAAACTTTAAATAACCGACATCAAAGGCATCGGATCTACTAATGAGAAAGCGTTTATAATTCACAGCAAGACTCGCGGAGACTAAAATCCATTTATAGAGGACTGGACTGTAATTTAACCTATTTAGCAGCACTCTAGTGAACAAATGCGTCTTTCATCCCAAGCGTCTAGGTAATGGGTCAGCTCCTTCGTCTAACTGATAGAACACGATGTGCTGATTATTTTTCAATATAGAAAGCTCATAGTTCTGTAGCAAACACCAAACGGCAAAATAGCCATCCCTTCATGTGAGTCCTGAGACTCATTAATATTGTTCTGTGTTAAAAATTTGCCAAAAAGTTGCCGTGTCTACATATTTCTGTTCCAATTCTACACCAGTAACATGATGAAGAGGAATGGAAGAGACTATAGTGCAGATCGAACTTGATATTCGGGATTGGGACAGGGTTCTTATGCGCTGCCGGAAATAACTGCCGGTTCATCATCGCATTTCGAAGCGTTGACCAAATAAACCTCCTAACTCAGACGATGAACCTTCAGTTATTTCCGGCGGTGCATAAGAACCCTGTTCCAATCCCAAATATTAGGTTTTATCCAATCGTGGGTCTGCAGCAGCCGGTTACACGCATCTATAAGATCATGTCCTCTCTCTTACCTTAAACTGAATTTGTCAAAAACTGATCATTGCCATTTCTGTATGTGGTTCTACCATTACTCCTCAGCAGTACACCCGCTGTCTTGGAGTTATATTTGACTTGGATCTCTCCATTACTCCCCACATCCGATCACTCACTCGATCATGTCACCTACACCTCAAAAATATCTCTAGAATTCAACCTGTTCAGACTTTTGACTCAAAACTCTAACTGTTGCCCTTATTCTTTCTCGCCTGGATTACTGCAATTCTCTGTTAATCGGTCTCCCTCTTACTAAACCCTATCCTCTCCAATCTATCCTCAGTGCAGCAGCCAGGATCATATACCTATCCAACAACTTCACCGATACCTCTATCCTGTGCCAGTCATTGCACTGGTTTCCAATCTGCTACAGAATGATCATTCTCACCCACAAAGCCCTCCACAGTTCTGCACCACCCTACATCTCCTCTCTCATCTATGTCTATCACCCTACACGTGTCCTCCGCTCCCCAAGTGACCTAAGACTGACATCAGCTACAATCCGAACCTCCCACTCCCGTCTCCAAGACTTCTCACGAGCTGCACCAATTCTCTGGAACGGATTACCAAAAACAATTCAATTAATTCCCAATATCCATAGTTTTTAAGCGAGCGTTAAAAGAACATCTCCTTAGACTGGCTTATCACCTCACCTAAGTAACTATTCCCATTCTGTCCTTTTTCCAAATCTGGCCTCTTTTGCCATCTATGTACACCACCCAATGCACTATATAGCACTTTATCTGTACTTGTACAGATCCTGGCTGGTGACCGGTTCATGCATCATTATGTGAATCCCCATTTATTATATTGATGGCTGGACCATAAAGGATGGCACTTTTTACAATTTACCTTTTGTGCCTCCCCTATTACCCTATAGACTATAAATTTGCAAGCAGAGACCTCACTCCTCACGGTATGTGAATTTTTTTTCTCTTATATTGTCTTATATTGTCTGTATTGCATTGTATTGTGTTGTATGGTATTATCATATACAGTTGTATGGTATTATATCGCCTCTGAACTGTAAAGCTCTGCCGAATATGTTGGTGCTATATAAATAAAATTATAATTATTATCTATAGTGCTTGTGTCTAACAAAACTGCAAAAGGTGAGCAGTTCCTTATATCACTTAACCATTCTTTCACCGGATAAGAACCTATTTTGCGCCTTTCCTTCTCCAACTTGCATTGATCGACTGAACGGTTTCCTTTCTAATAGTGTAAACAGGGTCTTATCTTTGATAGAAAAGTGGCACAAATAAAAACCCGTGCTCACCTGGCAAAGTTGTGAGCAGTCACAACCACTGTAGAAGTATGCTAGCGTTGCAGCAGCCCCACAATGTAAAATGTTGAACTATTGGATGGAAGGAGCCATTAGAATGAAGTCCTAGAAGTGTAGATCCTGGATAGAGATTTGTCAACGCGTTTCGGAGTAAATTAAATCCTTCTTCAGTACAATATTTCATGTTCTAAAATTCTGTGAAGCACTTGGGGGTTCAAGGTGCTGACCACACACCTTGATATGTTCCTTGAGGAGTCTAATTTCCAAAACAGGGTCACATGTAGGGGGTTTCCACTGTTTAGGCACATCAGAGGCTCTCCAAATGCGACAGAGCTACTAACGATTGCAGCCAATTTTGTGTTTGAAATGTCAAATGACGCTCCTTCCCTTCCATACCCTGCCATGCCCAATATTGTCCTGAAGAAGGAGTTATTAAGTCATTATCCAGGATCCACGCTGCTTGGTTTTCATTTCCACAGCCGCGCAGATTAAGCCATTTCAAGTTTAATTGTTCAACATTACACATGTAACATGGAGATCCCTAAGTAGAAGGTAACAATTAGAGACACAAATTCAGTTCAACTATATTTCTCATTCGGAGTGGTGCACAAAACTTTATGTTACCGTGATTTACTGACACAGAGATTAGATACACTTGATGGTTACAACACTCAGAAGAGGCACAACTGATTCCTGATTTCATTACATTCTTCTTATGATGGGCCCAAAGGGGTAACTTGAAGCTCATGGGCCCCGATGCAAAAGCACCAACAGGGCCCCCAAGAATTACAAATCTTTAATAGCATTGGTAATTTTCTTTATTCCAAAGGGATATTTGGGGCCGTGCGATTGCAGCCCCTGCACCTATTAAGGGTTATGCGCTTGGACGGGCCGTATTTTCCAGATCCTTTCAGATCCTTTGGGCTCTATTCTCTAGAGCAGAAATAAGGGAATCATTTCAAATTAGAGTTTCCCAACTTTGCCAAATTTTGCCAAATGTGAATTGATGTGCCACTAACTAAAAGCACTTCAAAAACCTCCAGGAGCCCTGAAAAGACGTGTGTAACACTTACAGGTTTAGATTTGTAATAGTGACCATCCTCAACATATCTAGCCATAGGTAAACAAATATTAACTGTTGTTCACGGCCAAGCTGTCACATACTATCTATACAGTTTCTTCATTGTTTTATGGCATTTGATCGCCCTATCTATATGGCTGACCTGTTATGTCACCTCACTATTTATATTCACTACAAAGTGGCTGCTGCATTCCCTGCTTCAGCTTTTATGCAGGGTATGATAGTCCCTCTTGTTTGACTGAGCTATTTCACGTCATAGTTGCAAGGCATTGTGATGACCACCCGCCTTGGTAATTCCGGAGGTCATTTAAGCCTTTTCTGGTTGATGTAATCTTCTGCGATATGTAAAATCTAAAACAATAGTCACCCAATTGCTAGTTGGATGTATAGTCCTGACAAATATAGATTTGCAGCCAGTGATATTTGGCACTCAGATGATGTGAAGATAAATGAAAGTATTATTTGTAATCCAAGATCATATAGACGTTTCAGTCAGAATTAGACCTTCATCAATATGAACTGGCCGGAGACATTTGGGGCGATTCCCAGTAAGCGGTGGATGCTGCACTTCAGCGTCCCTCTCACAGACGTCTCATGGTAATCCATACTGATGGAGGACTAATTCTGACCGAAACGTCTATATGATCTTGGATTGCAAATAAAACTTTAATGTAACATTATGTAGATGTTTTGGTCAGAATTAGACCTTCTGTGTCTCACAGAGACATCTGCGAGAGAGGCGTTCCTCAATAAGTCATGGATTCCACACTTCAGCGTCCCTCTTAGGCTGGCTTCACATTGCGGGATGGTTCCGATCCGTGGCTGTCCGTGTAAACCGGACAGACCCGGACCGGTTTTTGGTCCCATAGCAGCCTATAGGGCCGGATAGAAGCTGCCATCCGGTTTCTATCTGTCCGGGACAATACGGGAGAATTCAGTATTCTCCCACATACACAAAAACGCTGCTTGCTCCTCTAATTGGCAATTCTCTGATTGTTCCGGGGCAATCTGGCACTCCCTAATTTGGGAGCCTATGGGGCCAGATTGCCCCGGTCCGGGAGGATCCGGGAACCAGACCCCTGTGGCTACACGCCGCCGTTGTTTCAGGACCGCGGCTAGTTCTCTGCCAGCCACAGTCCTGATTCATCAGTGGTGGCAGCTGCGTGCGGGTGCACACCGGACCGGACGGCATATATTAGCCCTCCAGTTCTGTGTGCTGATCCGATTCGGGGCTGTCAGGGTCATCCTGACAGCCTCGGATTGGATCTGACCCGCAATGTAAAGCCAGCCTTACAGATATCTCTATCAATTTGTACAGATGAAGGTCTAATTCTGACTAAACGTCTAAATAATGTTGAATTAAAGGTTTATTTGCAATCCAAGATCATATAGACGTTTTGGTCAGAATTAGGCCTTCATCAGTATAGATTGCCATGAGATATCTGTGAGAGTGGGCTCAACTGTGGAATCCACCGCTTGTTGAGGATTGCCGATATCACAGATGAGTCCTGGCAATCCGTACCGATAAAGGTCTAATCCTGACCGAAACGTCTATATAATGTTAAATTAAAGTCTTATTTACAATCCAAGAACATATCGACAGAATTATGCCTTCACCAGTACGGATTGCCATTAGGTATCTGTGAGAGGGGCGCTGAAGTGCGACATCCATCACTCACTGAGGATCGCCCCTCTCACAGATGTCTCCTGGCAATCTGTACTGATGACGGCATAATTTGGACCAAATTGTCTATATGATCATAAAATTTTAATTTATCATTATATAGACGTTTCAATCAGAATTAGACCTTCCTCTACCAAGAGACATCTGTGAGAGGGGCGATCCTCAGTGAGTGATGGACGTCACACTGCAGCGCTTCTTTCACAGATTTCTCCTAGCAATCTGTACTGATGAAGGTCTAATTCTGACCCAAAACGTCTATATATTTTATGGTCATATAGACAATTTAGGCTTTCATCAGTATAGATTGATAGGAGACATCAATGAGAAGGGCGGCATCCACCGCTCACTCAGGATCGCCCCTTTCACAGATGACTCCTGGCAATCCATTTTGATGAAGATCTAATTCTGATTGAAGATCCTATATAATCTTGGATTGCAAATAAACCTTTCATTCATCTTCACATCATCTGAGTGCCAAGTATTATTGACTTTATATTTTGGCTTTGTGCACCACCAATGGTAGACGTCCCACGGGTTTTTGTAACATGGATCTGCAGTCTTCATAGGTAGAAAAGATATTCATAGCAAACACAGGGTCCCCCAAAGCTAACTACACCTGAGCTGACAGCCTACTCAGCCTATACTCACGCTCTGGTGTTGACTGGTGGTTGTTCTGATGAAGGGGTGAGGAATACACCTTGAAATGCGTTGACTAAAGCCACTTGCATTCACCGATTTCCTTTCTATATGGTGGATTGTACAGCTGTGCAGTTGCATTCCACATATTTCCTCTATTTTTTTATCCTCCCGCTCAGGTGCAGGGTTGCAATCGCACCTGGGCCCCAGAGCCTAGGGAGCCCCAAAAGTCCCTTTGGCCTATAGAAAAAGACTATTGCTGTTAAAGTGTTAAGGAGAGCCTTAAGATCAAAATACTTCATTAAGCTTAAGACAGAAGGGCATGGGAGAAATGATCTATAGTGTATTATTTTACATTGTATAAGTTGTGATTTAAACATGGCTGCCATTTCCTGCCACATCACACCATGTGCTGAGAGCAAGATGGAGTCCAAAGAAGACCGACCAATCACCGAAGCTGGAGGTCAGGAAAGACTGACCAATCACAGAATAACATACTCGATCAAGACCACACCCCTTGATGACCTCATGGATCCGCCCATGGACTAACCCGATGACCAATGAATACATCTGAGTAGGGCTGACCGAGCCCCTTTTTGAACAAAAAGCTAATGTCTTATAATAAACAGGCACTTGGAGCTTGGGTCTGACCAAGGAAGGGTGTACATCTGACTCACTGTGTCTGGTGTCATACTTTTCAATGCCGGCGCTTGGTCTATATTGATTTGGTCAGGAGCAGCAACTTGTTATTAATATTGTTATTAATATTATCTTTACAAAAGATTTGTAGTAATTGGGGGCCTCGTTGGAGCTTTCGCATCGGGGCCAATGAGCTTCAAGTTATGCCACTGCTCCCGCTTTGTCAGATACCATTTCGGGCCATAAACACCTTGTTAAGGCGGGAAACCAAGACGTAGTTGACTAAGTCCTCAATTAGGCATGTACAGCCCAAAATGATGGCCGGCAGACGACACAGCGACTGCCTCTACATCATTAAAGTCAATGGATACATAGGGTATATGCCGGAATCCTGTTTTGAGGGGTTTCGGACGTAAGTCAGGATGGAGCAGCTCAATATAGGCTAAATTATGTGAACAGAGCCTTAGATAGCTCTTTGTACTCTACAAAAAGAATATCTAAGATTTTATATTCCTAGTTAAACTTGAGTTGATGAAGTCTACTGAGTACCGACAGGTCATCGGTGCGGTGGAATGAGACAGGTGTTGTTTTTGGTACAAGTGCCCTGAAAACATGGATTAATGTTTAATAATCAGCACTTCCGGACCAGTTGGAAATCCTCCCGGAGAAGGTTCTTGGACCTCGTAAAGCTTTTCTGAAGAAGGAGAGATCTTATTAAAGGAATGAACAGCTGCTCTGTAGATAACTGTGAAGAAGAAACTCTTAGAGATGAGGCTTGAAGTCAACGGACAGGAAGCTCGGGAAGAATAAACGTTGAAAATACAGTGAACACCTCGATAAAGATTTATTAGAGGAAGAACGATGAAAAAGAAAGTTCCGTCGGATTACAGAAATGATCTGTCATTTAGAACCTGCAGAAAGAACGAGGGATAACCTCTGGCGATAAGTGGTAGGAAGCCATGATATTTGATGTGCAGTTCAATGTATCGAGTTTATTAAAGCCTCTCTATTCTACGAGCGAAGAATTGTAACCCAGCTATATAAAAAGCCCAGCGTGAATACAAATCTCACTGTTTGCTTAGTCGATAAAAACAGTTTAAAGGCTCCCACTGTCCTTTTGTCTTATTGTAAAGCATCAGACTATTGATAACCCAGAGACAATGACCTAACTCATAAACCACCGGATAATGATCGCGAACGACCGCTGGTAGAGATTAACCCCTGTGATTACAAGGAGGAGCCTGCGGAGGAACATATTGACCCCTCTTTTGTAGATATATGAATCAATGAGATTGATGTTTCCGTTCCTTACTGGCTCTATCAAGGTATTTAAGGACTGGAAAATTATGAAGAAATCGATTCCTGTAAATTAGAACATGAGATGCTTTTCGAAAGCGTGGAACAATTTTTGTAGGCATCTCCAACCTCAACCGGATCAAGTGTTGACAACGTCTTGTAAAACAGTAATTTGTAGTGACTTCAAGTCTTAAGAGTGACAAGTGGTGGACCACTGCGTTTCAGGTCAATGGACAATTGACCAAAACGTCACCTGGACTGGCCCAGGTGGCAGGGGGGCAAGTGCCCCCCAGGCCGGCCATGCTTTGCGGCCGCAGCCGCTCACTTCACTCTGCAGCCGGCCAGGCGACTCACCGAGTGGTGAGTGTGCTGCCAGCACCCCCATAACCCCCCCCCGCTCCTCACCCACCTCGCCAGACTCCACTAGCACCCCCCCCAACCCCCCACTCCTCGCCAGACACCACTAGCTCCCCCCCCCTCGCGCCTCCTCACCTAGGGCTGACATCAAATCAATGCCTCCCTAGGCCAGGAGCGCCAGCCCGCCCCTGCGTGATTACACCCTACACTTTGCCAATTGGATCATAAATAAAGATCCCCTCTGTTCTTTCACCATCAGTTTGACTGCTGAATCCTTTGTTTTGTTGTCAATACGGAGTTGGTTCCTATCCAAGCACCTTTCCATTGCCAGGAGTGCCGTACTACTCTTTGCAAATGAACAAATCAGATATTTCATGCATGAGTGCAATGGCTTCTTCTGGTTTAGAGGTCACAGGAGGCAGAAGCAGGGGCACAGGAGGCAGGAGCCGATACTGGGGCAAACATGTGTGCCTGCTGTTTAAGGCAATGCATATTCACTGCTCTCCACACCCACAATCACCCACCTCCCTGTACTGAAGCCGGCACCGAGAGGTGGGCAGTGTTATGGACAAAGATGGAGTCATATATACCATGATGGGGTCAGGATGAGGGATATATGTACCAGTTTGGGATTATATATACTAGGATAGAGGACATATAAACCTGGATGTGGGCTAAATGTACCAGGATTAGGCTCATAAAAGGGGCCCAGGATAGGGGACATATATACCAGGATAAGGGCATATATACAAGGATGGGGAATATATATACTAGGATGGAGGATATGCATACCAGAATGGAGGACATATACACAAGGATGTGGAATATATATATCGGGAAGAAGCCCAAGATGGGGACATTAGTTAAAACTGATGGGAATTACCCCAATAAGGCTACCTTCATACTAGAATTTATGTCTGTATGCGGATGGGATGGATGTGAACGCAGCGGAGAATCTCAGCATGCGTTCACATCGGTGTGGTGCCCGGCCAGCCAATCAGCGATCTCAGCTGCGGAGATCTCCTGACGGTGTCGGCCCAGGAGATTTGAAGAAACAGCTGATCTGACAGCTGTTTAAATCTCCCGTGCACCGCCTGTGCCAGGGACATCAGCGGCTGCTCCAGTTGATCTCCCAGTGGCCACCGCTGATCTCCCGGGAGATCAGCGGCGGCCACCGGGAGAGATTTCAATGTGATCTGCAGCGTTCTCCTGCGCTGTCATGAGGAGGACACTGTGGATCCATTGACTTCCATGCATTGTTTGTGCGCTTGCGGGTGCTTGCTGATAAAACAAGGTCCCGCGACTGCACAAAGAATGCAACAGGCTGCGTCCGGAGGGCGGAGGAGGGCAAACAAATTATGCGCAACCGCAACCGAACGCAGCCAAACACAGGTACCATGCGTTCCCATGCTAAACATAGGAATGCAGTGCGCATACGTTTGGCTGCGTTCGGAATGCTGCGTTTACATACGCAAATGTGAAATCGGTCTTACAGAGTCAGCAGCAGATCACCGCATAACAGTGCATCATGACCACATTTTTTACTATTTAATATATATTGAGCATGGCTTTAATCACTCTCCTGCTCATTGACAATCTGCTCTGTACACACACTGGGGGGCAGGCTGTCAATCACAGTGCTGGGGAGGGATTAGAGTGCATTCCCAGTATAGTGAGTGGTGACTGTAACACCCGTCTGCACCACTCCTAATTCTGGAAATAACAATGTACAATTTTTATTAATTTTTTCTGTCTAGGTGGTGCTCCAATAAGCCAGATAAGCAGTATTAATACAGTATGTACCTACAGATTACCCCAATACTGACAGGTAAGTGGTGTTTGTCGAAACCTTTAAAGAGGGTTTCCACTTCTAATGTGACCCTCTGTCTTTTGTACTAACTATTCCTAACTAACACTTTCCCAAACTACTTCTGCCACCTTCTCTGCTCCTTAAGCTTACCTCTCTGAGGCTCGTAAATACCTTTATTGACGTTCTAGCTTCGATGCTTCCGGGCTGCAGACCGTAACCGGACAAACAGAGCGGGGCACGCCACTGGTGAGGGGGTGGGGGGGTTGCAATTTAGAGATAAACTTATAGGTAAGTGGTAAAAGTATATTGGGAAAGTACTAGTTAGAAAGAGTTAGAACTAATGAAAGGGGGTCATATTAGTAGTGGAAAACCTCTTCAAGGGATATAAGAGGTATAAGCATTTGAACGAATAAAGCTCTATCTAGGAACAGCAAGATCTGTAACAGGAACTTCAATCATAATGTTGTACAACTGGATAAAATATGAATGTATATAATGAATATTCATTTAAAGGGGTTGTCCAGACTTCTGGTAAAACACTACAGTCACTCTACGTGATCCAAGACTTGAACCCTGACAGTGTGTGCGCAGTGTCCTGACGTACTTTGCTGTGCCCCAATGCGGGCATGCATATTGATGCCCTGTGCTTTCCCCGCATTAGTGCCTGCATAGTTGACGATGCTACTGCGTAGGCACAAGACTTTGTTCAGAGATGTGGATGGCGTAGGGCACGTCATCCAAATCAATCAGAGCCGGAGAATGGATTTTACGTGTAAAAGATAGAGGAATAGATGCCAGGAGTGTCATGTGTAGACTGCTCTGCAGCCTCTGTGAATTGCAGTATTTAAATCAAGTTAATTTCCTTTAGTCTATTAAGGGTTAACTTCTGTGACTTTGCAGTATTAGTTGCAGTTGCTGAGCGAATTAGCAGATGTTGTTGTACCACTCCCCCAGACTTTAGGTAGTCCCATAACCCATCAGCTGGTGTCGCTGATAGAGTTTACTCTCTGAAAAGGCCTTGAGCTGTGCTGACGTAGATAAACTTTTTGTCATACCAGAAAACCCCCTTAACCCAGAACTATGATAATTACCAGACCAGACATTTTTTTTTCTTACAAAGGTCATATAGGATCTGGGGACAAGGAAGGTTTCTATCAATTTCTTTATGGCTTACTAAACCTCTGCACAAAAAAAAAAAGTGATTAAATACCAGTCTGTTGTCTTAAACCACATTTCCATTAAAAATCCTATTCAAAGAATGGCAGCTTAGAGAAATATCTAATCAAAATTAAAATCTCACAAAACCCTGTCTCTAAGCTTCTGCCGCTTAGATGGTAATAACAACAAGATTAACTATTAATTAAGAATCTCTCCATGAAGTTTGTAGCTCTGCACAAGACAATGCAGAGCAAAGAAACTCTGCCGAAATACTCATTAGGAAAAAAAGATATGTTTTTTTGTGTTCGACTAATAAATTGATGCTATTTTTAATATAATTCTTCTATGGAGTTTAAAACAACAATCCCGGATTAATTCCATCAACACATAAACTTTGTTCATTCGAGTTTAATACAGATAAATCTGCCTTGTCGAGTTTTTACAAAAATATAATTTTCAGTTTCTTAAAGGGCCCGGGAAATTAATAAAAAATGGTGTAACAGATTGCCGTGATGATAGAGTTGGTCACTCTTATCTTTCCTCTTCTTTTAAAGGGAACCAACCAGCAGGATTTAGGGCTATAAAGTGAACAGGCTCTGGGATGGTGAATGCAATCATACCTTTACTTGGATGATTCCAGGTTTGATTGCAGAGAAAAGAGTAATAAAACTCCTGGAAAACAGGGCAGCACATGATTGATGTATGCAGCACTACATCACTATTTAGCACTTTTCTGCCCTGTGGACATGCCTTTCGGCTGTAAGCCAAACCCTCCCTACTCCCTCTTATGTCTACTTTCAGTTTCTGGCTCCTGCGCACTGTCTCTATAGTCCAGCGACAGCGGTGACGTGACAAAATTGAAAGTAGAGATGAAAAGAAGGAGGGGGGGAATTTGGCTTACAGCCAAAAGGCATGCCCACAGGGGAGGAAAAACAACAACCTCAAGTAGTGACACAGTGCTGCACACATCAATCATCTGCTGCCCTGTTTCCCAGGAGTTTTATGACACTTTTCTCTGCTGCAGTAACACATGGCATTATTCAAGTAAAGGTATGATTGTACCCAGTATTCTAGTGCCTGCAAGGCACCAGCATCACTTTATAACCCTAAATCCTGTTGCTTGGTTCGCTTTAAAGGGAATCTTTCACCAGGTTTTTGCTACCCTATTTGACAGCAGCACAATTTAGGGGCAGAGACCCTTATTCCAATGTATCACTAACTTGACTGCTTGCTGTTGTTTAGAGAAAAGTTTTATCTGCTGCAGATCTAGCAGTTCTTTGAATACTGACCTGCGTATAACTCTGCCAACACCACTGATTGACAGCTTTCTGTGTACAACATGCATAAGTAGAGTGGTCAATCAGTGGTGAGGGCAGGATTATACAGAGCTCAACATGGAGGACTACATGGCAGCATATTTACTAGTGCTCTATTGATAATCTCCTGCTGATAAAACTGTGATTATAGAAAAATACAGCAAGTACTCCAGTAAGTCACATATTGCTGGAATCAGGTGCTCTTCCCTTACACTATAGTGCTGTCAGATTTGGTGGTAAGAACCTGGTAACAGATTCCAACTTTTAAATGTTGGCCTGGACACGGCATGTAAAAGTGGCTGCAAAGCGGAATAAAACATCTTGTTTTTTGTTTGTTTGCTTGTTTTATTTTATTTCGTTTCTATAGCAGAGACATTAACAAAGTATTTGACATCTAAATAGTTAACTTTTTTTAAGATCAAGTGGGTGTCATCAGACAGTTTTCACCGGGGGCGTGTACTTCTTCTCCCTGTATTATGCTGACCAATCTTAAGCAGGCAGCAACATGTAGAAGAAAGAAGAACACACCCCCACCATAGGTTAGAGAAGGTTTCTCAGTGTGTGCCATGGTAGGATACAGCCTTGATCTCCTGTAGGTGAGTATAAGCTGTGTTAATTAACCAAGTGGTGGTCAACCTCTTCAATGATTGATTATTTAGGCATCTAATACCACAAAACTGTAAACTAATACCAGGGTTTGTGTTATAGTGGAAGAGCAAATGGGAAGCAGGATGGCAAAAAGAGGCAAGAAAAACTGGGTAGCTAGTCTGACCCTGGACTGGGGTCTCTGGTTCACCCTGTACCTAGAGGTACCTCTGGTAATGAAAAGTTCTGGGCCACCAACCTTTCCCTGCTCCTCAATCAGCCCTGTGCTACACCCCCTCATCTCCCCACCATGGACTGGGATACACAGCAACTTCCACAAAAGGAAATGCACCAAGAAGCTTCATCACGAGTGCACAGATGTCTTCTCAGCTAATAAGGTCAAAACAGAACGAAACTCTATCAGCGACACCAAGAGGAAGGAAGTGGAACTACTTAAAGGCTGAGGGAATGAGGGAGGGGAGAACTGAATGATCTGACACACACCCCCACCTACACCTGCAGAGTCATACATCAGCAGCATTTGGCATTAACTCTGGATGGGCCAATGAAAATTAACTCTGATTTTACCTACAGCAGCATTACACATGGATTGCAAAGCACTCAACACGTGATAACCAGAATCCGGTCCTAGAATTATCTTGTTGTTTATGCAAATTGCAATTGAAAATGTTACAGCAAAATTCCGATAGTTTGGCATCAATGGATCCATCGGTGCCAAACCATCCAGTAGTTTTCTGACATAAAACTAATTGAAATGTAGCACAATTCTGAGAATATTAATTTTGCCATATTTGTCGCCAATCCCAGACATCAACGTCAGCTTCTTAAAGAGGACCTGTCACCCCACAACTATTAGAATCTAAGGGCAGCACTGAATGCAGCATGTCTGCTGCATTCAGGCAAGGGGTCCCCATATCTGATGGCACCCGGTACCCCGAGATAATAGTTAAGTAAAACTTACAATCTGGAGCCAAATGGGCGGTCCCTGGTGAGGCAGCCTGTGTTTCTGTGCTTCCTCCCTGCTGCCAATCAAGTCCTCCTTGCTCTGTCTCTGCTCCCTGTGCTGGTGACGCGAGGTAATGCTTATCCCTGCCCCCGGCTGGCTGTTCCGCCTCCTGCTGTGACATCAGAGCATTTCCCCACCCACCTCCACAGCATAACATGCAGGTGGGCGGGGAAATGATTTGATGTCACAGCAGGAGGCGGGAAAGCCGGACGGGGGCGGGGATAAGCATTACCTCGCTCTGCCTGTGTCACCAGCACAGAGAGCAGAGACAGAGCGAGGAGGACGTGATTGGCAGCAGGGAAGCGGCACAGAGATACAGGTTGCCGCACCAGGGACCGCCCATTTGGCTCCAGATTGTAAGTTTTACTAAACTATAATCGTGGGGTACCGGGCGCCATCAGACATGGGGGACCCCTTGCCTGAATGCAGCAGACATGCTGCATTCAGTGCTGCCCTTCGATTCTAATATTTGGGGGGGTGACAGGTTCTCTTTAAAAAAAAAGTTAGCAGGGCTTTACAAGAAGGGGCATGGCCAGTAAATTAAATAGAAATGCATCCGATCCCTTGACTGGGGGACTTTGCTGATGCAAGGATGTGAAAAAATTTAGAGACTCACACATAGTTAATGGGAATACCCCTTTAAATGATCAGTTCGGCCCCGCTACATCAGTACGTACATTATTTTATACTACACATGGGGAAAAAAAAATCACTTATCTCGGCTGACTTTCCTATAATCGATTTTCCAAGTGATAACATTCTATTAAAAACTAACGTAAGTAGGATAGTGATAAACTCAATGACTGGTTCTCGCGAAATTAGCCGCTTTGTTGTGTATTTTTTTTAATTGGGTTGGTAGTAGGTCATCCCTAAACCCCAAGGCAATCAAGGAGAACTATTTTCGCATAGCTAAATACAAAAGAGAAATATGAGTATTCAAACATGATCTAATTAATTTTCTAGAAAGAGCACAGTCTCTTTGGTCCTCAGCACTGGATTATCATAATTTTCTCCTTGAGATTTTAATAAATGAGAGCGCATTCACTATACTGTGTGTGTAAAGACAAGTGTGGGAGCCGCAGACCCGGATAAGAGCTCCGAGTAGGAGAAATTTAATTTAAGCTTTATAAAATAAACACAATCTTTATTTGTTTGAGTCTGAATGAGGCGGCTTAACGGACACCGCGTCGAGGAGAGAGGCCGCAGAACGCAGCGACCTCCGAGCCTCAGAATGTCAAGTGTTGACATATTTGCAGTCCATGAGTGTTGCTGCTGTGATATTAATTTTCCTTTAGTTAATGCTGTGCGCGGCTCTGCAGAAGGAGGAGTGAGTCAGTTCAGGTGGAGGTGGAGGGGTGTGTCTTAGCATTCAGATCTCCACTACTTTAGCCTTGAAGTAGTTCCACTTCCCTCCATCAGGTGTCGCAGATAGAGTTCATTCTCTACTAGGACCCCGTGCAGTGAAAACATGCTGTGCTGAGTAGGGATGGTGGAAGATCCCTTTTTCCCCTGGGTTCGTGTTTGAGGTTTCTCTGATAAAGGAGGCAAAGAGTTGTTAATCAGTGTGATTATACTTATCGGGTCCGTGTTATTCATTCTCGGTGTGCTGCAGCGCGGCATCACTTCCGGGCTTCTGGGGGAATGGTCATATGACTAGCTCCAATAGTCAATCACTTACGGCTAGAAGATATGGGAAGGCCCAGAAGTGACACATCGCGCGTCACTCCAGGAAGAAAGAACGCGGACACAGTAAGTATATCAGCGGTATTAACTATTTCCTTCCTATAGCAGAGAAACCCCGAAAATGAACTCGGGGAAAAAAGGGATGTTCGCCCATGTGTAATGCAGAGCAGTACTGTTGCAGCTGTTCTCTTCCATAGGAGCTAATGGGTATTCCCGGTCTGTGGGTGGAGGTAGGGACTCTTAGCCTAGTAAGAGGAAAGCCCTCTCACGTAGTGCTTGCACGGAACCAGGTGGATCCACACCAGATAATGTGCTAAAGGAAAAAAAAAGGTTGTTGTTCCAGCGTCTGGTAAAATAATTCTTTCTTTATTTTCTTCTATTAAAAACTTACAAAAAGTGCAATGATTGTATAGACAGGGCGGGGAAGCTTTTCTTTCTTTTAGCCTAGGGCTGATCAGGAAAAATGTCAAGGGTGGCGGCCTGGACATCTACACCTTCAGAGGTACTTCCAGGATAAGGGTGAGCCAGGGAGCCCAAGTATAAAGGTCAGACTAATTCCCCAGTTCACCTTTGCCCATCTATTATCTTGACTTCTGGTTCCCTATCAACTAGTTCAAATGTTATTTCTGGGTTAATATCAGTAGCTGTAGCTGCAGTATTAGCTGTCTATGGTATTAGCTGGCTGTGGCTCTCCAAGTGATTCAGTTGTCCAGTCCCCCAGCCTTTAAGTAGTCCCATGACCCATTAATTGGTGCCACTGATAGAGTTTGTTCTCTGCAAACACTAAGCTGTGCTGACGCTGAGTGCTGTTCTGCTGGAGCTTTCTTGCTATGTAGCTTGAAGAGATTGCCATCTTGCTGGGAGTTGCTGTCACAAGAGGATGGTAATGTTAAACCTCAGGCCCTCATCCCCGCATTCATACACTTAGAGCTAGAGGACCAATTGGCTAAACCCATTACTAGGGTAACCGGTCCCGGTGGGAAGAGCTAAGAGTAGTGAAAAGAGAGGGAAGGACAGACAGTCAGTCGTGAGGAGAGTGAAGTGGAGGGTGCCTGTAATGGAAGGTAGCCCAAACAGAAGGGGGACCCCTGGCTTGAGCAAGCCCGGAGCTGAACCATCCTGATAACTGGTCCAGAGGGAACCCAGTCCAAAATGGAGAACCGGCTCCGAGAGCGGTGCTGGTGACTATCCATGAGCCGCCAAACCGGAGGGTCGTGGGCCTTTAGATAGCAACGACCCGGTCCAATGCACGTTCCCACCAGGATCTCCGTCCAGGGTTTGAGCCATTTAGAGACAAGGGTAAACTCTAGCAGACCTGTGGGCCTGGTAGTAAGGGGGCTCCGTGTAGGGCTGCACACAGAAGTTAGGAGAGCGCAGTGAGAGTGAAGGGCAGAGGAAGAAACCTGAAGGAACATCATTGGCGGCCTCAGAGTGACTTTGCATTCTTCGGTGAGTACCTGTCCAGCTACCCGTGACTGTGTACTTTGTGAACCGCTTGAGAAGTCACCAGTAAATAACCGTGCAGAACAACAAGGTCTCCTGTGATTTATTTCTACTATGACAACAGTTACTACACTGCCCTGGTGACTCCGCTCCACCTGCGGGGAGCGACATCATCCAACTGCTTACCCATCGTCCCCAGAGGTCTGCTGGCAGTGCTGATGCCTTCACCAGACACCGTAGGTGGCATCACAAACAATTAATTTTATTAACTTTTATTTTGCTAAACCCCTTTATGAGCGACCCCCAGGGCCACGGCCTAGGGCACCGACAACCAGTGAAAGCACCTTTAATCAACGCCCGGGATCCGAGTAACCCATAGGCCCTGGGGTGGGTCAGCAGCATCTAATAATAGCTGATCACTGGGGCTATCAGGTGTCAGACATCCACTTATTTTCAGCTTATCTGTTGAGTTGGAAAAATATTGGAATCTGAGAGTCCTCAGTGGTTGATACCTTTTTTTATTGGCGAACTGAAAAGATGGTAAGAAAAAGCAAGCTTTCGACACACTATGGCCCCTCCATCAGGCTGATAATGACACAAATTCTGAAGACACACATATATACAAACAAAAACAGGGTTAGATTATGTAGAAAATACGACAGGTGACGTAAAGCAGAGTCAGGCTAGGGAGGGGGAGGAGCTGGGAAGTTAAGGTAAAGTCAAAATTCCAAGATAAGAGGAACCGATTGTATTAATTTTCTATGATTAGTGGTCTGTGGAGACCTGAAGATTCCTCAGTGAGTGTAGAAAGCCATAAATCGGTGTGAGACAGTTCACATAAGAAGTGTCAAAAGTTCATTGTCCTCTAAATGGAGTCTGTTGGAAGATGTGATATCCCCAAATCCACAAAATTCATCCTCACGCACAACTACTTTACATTTGACGACAACATATATTTACAGGAGACTGGCACAGCAATGGGAAGCAAAATGGCACCACAATATGCAAATCTTTTCATGGCCAAGCTTGAAGGTGACTTTTTATCCTCTTGTCCTATCAGGCCTCTGGCCTATTACCATTATATCAATAACATTTTAATCATCTGGACAGAGTCTTGGCGACAGCTGAAGTAGCTCCATGAACACTTTAATCAGTTTCATCCCACCATCAACTTAACACTCAACTACTCCTGCACTGAAATCAGCTTTCTGGACACGAAAGCTACAGAACAATGAAATAGAGACATCCCGGTACCGGAAACCAATTGGCCGTCCAACATATCTCCGATGGAAAAGTTTTCATCCAAAACACATAAAAAACTTTATTGTGTACAGCCAGGCCATCAGATATAACCGAATATGTTCCAACCCTACCGATAGGGACAATCACCTTGAGGACCTCAGAAAGACCTTATTGAACCAGGGCTTCTCGTAGTCACCTACAATCCAAGTCTGGAGGTGCTAAGAGGAGTCACATGAAAACTGCAACCACTACTACAAAAAGATGCCCGACTAAAATCAATATTTCTGGATCCCCCGCTCTTGTGTTTTAGACAATCTCCAAATCTAAAAAACATCATTGTCAGAAGCGCCCTGTCCTCTCCAGCAGCAACAGGAACCTTTCCCTGCAACCAGAACAGGTGCAAAACCTCCATCTATAATAACAACCGACAAGATAAAGATTCCTGGGACAGATCAGGACTACAAGATCCCAGGTAACTTCAGCTGCACCACAACCAATGTGGTGTATTTAATCATATGTACTAAATGTCCAACAGGCAGCATGTATATAGGGGAGACCGGGCAAAAATTCAGGACAAGAATGAATTCTCATCACCACTCAATAAAAGAAAAGCGGATGGATCTACCTGTAGTAAAGCATTTCTCCAGCCCTGACCACAGTGAAACCGATATGGGGCTGCTCATCTTAAAAAGTAACTTCAAATCTCAGAAAGAGAGAAGAATTTGGGAAAACAAATTGATAACGACCTTCAACACATTCAAAACAGGATAAAATGTCTCACATGGATTCATGCATCTTTATATAAAATTAAAGAGCATTTTAGGATATCACATCTTCCAACAGACTCCATTTAGAGGACCATGAACTTTTGACACTTCTTACATGAACTGTCTCGCACCAATTTCTAGCTTTCTACACTCACTAATCATAGAATAATAGAATCGGTTCCTCTTATCTTGGTATTTTGACTTTACCTTACCTACCCAGCTCTTCTCCCGCTCCTTAGCCTGACTCTGCTTTACATCACCTGTCGTATATACTACATCATCTAACCTTGTTTTTTTTTTGTTTATGTATATACGTATGTGTCTTCAGAATTTGTGTCATTATCAGCCTGATGAAGGGGCCATAGTGTCCCGAAAGCTTGCTATGTTTACCATCTTTTCAGTTCGCCATTAAAAGGTATCAACCACTGAGGACTCTCAGATTCTAATATTGTTCTAACTCTTGGAGCAGAGGACCAGGAGGACATTACTGCAGCATTGCAGTGTTAACTAGTCCTAAATTCAAGTGGAAATAGTAGTTTGCCAGCCGTCTTTTTGCTGAATCATAAAACACTTGGATTTAGTAAAATGCAGACTTCTGTATAATTCAAGGTGAATTCAATTTTTCTCAAAACAATTCTCTCATCTCTACTATTGTCCCTTACATTTCCAATAATTTAATGAAGGTTGCAAAATACCAAATTAAAGTAATAGTTACTACTGTGCCAAGCTTCCAACCACATCACAATCTCTTAGTGGTCACATCTCTATAGACAAGTAAAGCATAGATATCTCCTGACAAAGTGACATGAAAACAATATGTATATAGATAGAGATAGATAGATAGATAGATAGATAGATAGATAGATAGATAGATAGATATTCAATCACCTAGCCAAATGTGCATACAATGATACACATAGAAACACATATAGGTATACACATAGGTATAATGCTAGCGCCAACGACCCTTCAGCAGGGATGCCAGCGCACTCACCCCTTCGGCCACCCTGCGGTGTCTGTTCCAATCTTCTCTCTTGTTTCCTGTTCCTGTGCCCCGCGCCCAGTGCACAAGACCCCCCAAGGGCCCGTTTAGGGCGCGGGCACTCTTTCTGCCTCTTAAAGAAGCAGTTCACACACTCTGTATGTCTCCCCAGCCAATGACTGGAGGACACTAGGTACTTAAGGTAGTCTCACCCTATAACAGGTGACTGAGCAACATGTTCACTCTAGGTGTCAGGTCCTGTTTCCTATATCTTATGTCCATTACATGTGCCTAGTAACCTGTACCTGTGTTCCAGTACATGCCAGGGGTGTAACTACAATAGGTGCAGGGGTTGCGTTCGCACCCGGGCCCTGCAGCCTAGGGGGACCCCAAAAGTCTCGTTGGCCTATAGAAAAAGAGTAATACTATTAAAGATTTGCAATAATTGGGGGGCCCCGTTGTAACTTTCGCATCGGGGCCCCTGGGCCTGAAGTTACGCCACTGGTACATGCCATACCTGCTAGTACCACCAGTACGTGGCAGAACGTTACAACAACTAGTGCCAGCCTTCCTGCTAGTACTTGTTCGCCTATACCAGCCTTCCTTCCTGTTCCTTCCTCCCCTCCTGCAATCAAGTCCATGCCTGCACTCCCAACACATGGGTTCAGCTGCTACGGAGCAAAGAGTTCCCTCGAGTGGGGTACCTGGTGGTATCCTTCCAGCACAAGCCTAACCTCACCATCCGAGGCTCTAGTGAAGATGAGGTAGTCGCTCAGTTACACCCCTCTAGGGTGAGCCCGATACTGTGGCGCTATGGGTACACGCACGCCAGCATTACAATAGGCACCTGTAGCATAAACAACTCTCAACAGAATAACTAAAATATATATTTTCTTATTTTATCTCCACTTACGGTGAAGTATGTAGGACTCATCTATAGTGACGTTGATACAAAAATTTGGAGATGAAAAAAAAAGGAATAATAATTTTTGCGTGATCTTGAAGACCAAACATAACTTGGTCCTAAGAGTGTTAACTGCTTTTAGGATACGTGCCTGATGTTTTGTGCATTAAGAGCTGTCGGCTGGCAGCCCCGAAAATAACAGCCGCTGTTATCATGGGTGTTTGGACTTTGCCATCTGCTGAGTATTAGCCTATGCCAGTCACCAAATGGTCCTAGACAGAGGCTGAAACAGATCATAAATGCTGATCTCCTTCCAGGAATCTCGTGCACAGACTGGAAAATACAGAAGACTATGGGGGAACCATAGGTGTTATGACTGAGAAAAGACTTACCTGACATTATCTGGCTCACCTGTATTTATGGGTGAGTGTTCCCCAATATTAAGGGGCTTTATCTATCACCCAAGTCAAAAAGTGGCTTCATCTCCTGATTCGGAGGGACTGCCAAGTCCACAACTTACACATACAGTCTACTGATTTTCTGATTTCAGTGGAGACTGTAATTCCTCTTCTCTCCTGTGGGGGCACTGCAGATAATGTGAACACTTTTGCCAGTTTTTCTTCCAGATTATGGCAGATCTCTAATAGGACACCAACCACTGAGTTTATTGTCAAGAAAGTAGATCAGGAATTGGGCTCTACTTGTTCATATATTTTCTGAACCAATCCTCATCCTTTTGCCAAATATAATATGTCTATATGTGTCATGATACAAACCTATGACTCCGTGCTTTGTTGTCGGTTTGTCTGTCCATTGAGCCACAGCAGATCATTTTTTTTTGTCTCTGGGTATTTATTATCTTTTATCCTTCTTTTAGTCTTTTAGATTAACAGGTGTTTTTTTTTTGTCTGTCCAATCACCTTTCGGGTTTGACTATGTATACCTTCCCCTGCTGGCGTTTCCTGCTGGTGATATTCTCATGTGGATGTCCAGCCATACTGCTGTTATTTATGACAGTCAGTGTAAGACCAGCTGATGTTTATCTCTCTGCTATTTATGCTTTTTACCCAGCACCTATCTTCTGTTTGCATTTAGGGATAAGGCTGGTTTCAAACTGGCAAATTTTCAACCCGTGTCTATCCGTTTTAAGACACAGATCCGTTATGGCCTCCCATGTTATCCTATGGGCACAAATTGGTCCTAAAGTGGCCATCTGTATTTTTTTCATCAATCCATTTTTTTCATGCACCCAGAATTAAAGACTGCTCCGATTTTGGGATGCCTTGAAAAAGGGGACCCAAACGGACAGACGGATCCAAATTTGTCCATATGAAATAACATGGAGGTCTATGGAGGACAGATCCATGAAAAAAACTGATTTGTGAAACAGATCTGTTTTGCTGTACTGAGCATGCTCAGAAGCAAGGTACAGCATCTCCCACCCCTATATCTGGAGACTGATGACAGATCTGTTAAAAAAACAGTATTTGAACATCAGTTGGCATCCGTTTGCACAATCTGTGCCTGTCCGTGTGGTTCCTTGAAATTCAAGGATCCATACTGACTTGCACATTTGCCAATGTGAAAGCAGCCTAAGGCTGCCTTCACATTTGCGTTTGTGTCTGCATGCTGATGGCATGCAGACACAAACGCAGTGAAAAGCGGTGTCATTTTTTGTGTCCGCAACGGAGAATGTCCGCCTGCGGACACATCACTGTGCAGTCCGGGCAGCCAATCAGCGGTGTCCGGGGGCGAGCCGGAGGCGGAGATCAGTGGCGGAGATCTCCTCCTCCCGGCCGCCGGTAAGCTCCGGGACATGTCAGCGGGGTAAACAGCTGATGTGTTTGAATCTCCCGCGCCGACACCGAGAGGAGATGTCGGCGCGGGAAGATTAAAACAGCTATCAAATCAGCTGTTTCTCCCCGCCGACAACACTAGCAGATTACCGGTGGCGGGGAGGAGGAGATCATCAGAGGCTCCAGCTGATTTCCCGGTGGCCGTCGGTAATCTCCTGTGACATCACCGGCGGCCACCGGGAGAGATTTCAATGGGTCCGCAGCGTTCTCCTGCGCTGTCATGCGCAGAACACTGCGGACCCATTGATGCCAATGCATTCTTTTGTGTGTTTGGGGAAGCTTGCTGATTTTCCAAGGTCCCCGAGCGCACAAAAAATGCAACATGCTGCTTCCCTGGTGCGGACGGGGGACCCTGGAGAGAGCAGATATCTTCCGCATCAGCATCCGAACGCAGCAAACATGTTAAACATAGGAACGCAGTGTGCATGCGTTTGACTGCATATGGGAACGCAACATACGCTGCCTTCCCATACGCAGATGTGAAGGTATATTTTTAGCAATTAATACCTTCCCCTGCTGGCATTTCCTGCTGGTGATATTCTCATTTAGATGTCCAGCCATACTGCTGTTGTTTATGCCAGTCAGTGTAAGACCAGCTGTTTTTGTTCTTCACCCCGCACCTTTCTTCTGTTTGCAGTTAGGACGTAGGAGGCATACTATATAGCAGTACATATCCTATATTATCTCTTTGTATTATGTGGTTTGTTGCTACTCACTCTGGGATCTCTTTCTATCTCAGCACTCTTTCCTTTCTGTAGGTAAATGTCACTCTGCTCTGTCCTACAGTTCCTAACGAGCAACGTGAAGCACTCGAAGGCCATTTAGGTCCAAGTCACCATTGTTTATTCTGGGGTTACGACCATTCCAGCCTACGCAAGTATCTCTAGGGCCTGCAGAGTCTGAATCTCTAGTCTGTATAGCAGGGGGTGGGGAACTCCAGTCCTAGAGGTTTGCAAACAGGTCTTTTTCAGGATTTCCTTCATATTGCGCAGGTGATATTATAATAATTTGCACTGATGATGATTCCAACACTGTGTGCAATGCTAAGGAAATCCTGAAAACCTGCACTGTTAGTGGCCCTTGAGGTCTGGAGTTCCCCACCCCTGCTGTACAGGAACTAGTTATAAAAATTGGATTTACAGAGAGCCTGTCACTTTCCATAAACAAGTATTTTTTTTCCCCTGGTGTACAGTAAATGGCCCTATTCTCCTGAATCTGGTGATATTTATCTTTTGTATGTACCTCCACCCCTCTGTTTCTGAGTTATGGTGCTTTCTTCCCTGTATATGATTCCAGTTTTCATATCCAAGTGTCTGCAGTGTTTACCATAGGTGTCTTCTTCAGGACCAAGCCTAGTTGGCTAAAAACACAAGATTTACATACAGGGAGGAAGTGGCTATATCTTAGGAATGGAGAGGAGGAGGAACACAAGAAAGACGTCAACGCTTACGGCAAATGACAGACACTGTTTAAGAGCATTTCCTAAAACATATATCTATTCATGGAGGTCAACCACAGATCGGAAGTAAATCAGCATTAGTGCTCATACCTAGGCTCTGCATTGGTTGCGGGTAATAACAAGGTATTTCATTGGGAAACTGTTATTTTACAAAGATTTTCTATACTTATGCTAATGTGTCACTAGATCTTTAATTAAAAATGTTATGCACATCGGTATTCCAACACTCTTAAATAGCAACTTCACCTGCCTCAGCTTGTTCCTGTACATTCTAGTATCTCTGGTTGCACAGTTCCTAGTGGCTCCTGCACAAACTGGAATATACCTTGCCATAAGAAACCCACAACTGGGACCTGGCTGCCTGAAAGGTCGTCGAATTGTTCCTCATTAGGGATGGGCGAATTACTCGCTACTATTCGGGACTCGCCCGAATAGTAGCGGACTCGGGGGACTCGCTACTCGCCGAGTTTCCTTAGGAATTACTCGGGGGTAGCGAGTCCCTGTACTTTTGCAGTGTATCTATACAGATACACTACAAAAGTACCCTAAAAGTTAATCTAAGGGGTTAAAAACAATAAACATTCATACTCACCTTCTGTGGGGCCTGTACCTTATGTACCGGGACCGGTACCGAAGACCTCCGGACGTCACAAGACCTCATATCACCGGGAGAAGATGGGCTGAAAGACCTGTGAGATTTCAGCCAATCAGCATGCGGCTAGCGGTCACATGGGTTTGTCACGTGGCCGCACTGCCACACAATCAGATTGCCAGATCGCTCATTGGCTGGCAGTGCGGCCATGTGACAAACCCATGTGACCGCTAGCCACATGCTGATTGGCTGAAATCTCACAGGTCCTTCAGCCCATCTTCTCCCGGTGATCTGAGGTCTTGTGACGTCCGGAGGTCTTCGGTACCGGTCCCGGTACATAAGGTACAGGCCCCACAGAAGGTGAGTATGAATGTTTATTGTTTTTAACCCCTTACATTAACTTTTAGGGTACTTTTGTAGTGTATCTGTATATATACACTGCAAAAGTACAGGTTACTATTCGGACTCGCTGGACTCGCAACGAGCACCGAGTCTCGGACCCGGAATCGTTAAGAGTCCAGTGATTCTGAGTATTTCAGGATTCGCCCATCCCTATTCCTCATACCTCCTTTGCAACCAGAGGGAAGATCGCTGAACACTATAATCCATGATAAGGAAATTGTTCAGAAATAAAGAAGGTCCAAAGGTGTGGAAACATTAAACACGTGAACAGTTGGAAAAAGGTGAAGTAGCAACTGCAAGTTGGGATAGCCTCATACAACCTAACTACCATCTGGTGAAAGAAGTAGGTGAGATAAGTGAGATAGCAGAGAGGAAACACCAAGATGGACTCTGTCTAGCAAACTCCTAGTAATGGGACTGAAATTCCTTAGCATGATACACATAGGAATATAGCCAAGTGAGAAAGCAAGCATAAGAAGGGTGTAAATAGCCACACCCAAAGGGTGATAGGACAGAGCACACAAGCAAATTAAACACATGTTAACTGTAAACCAAAAGGATAGAAGCAAAGGTAAAAGACAATCAGCACTTGGACTGGGATTGACCAGGCTGTGGCCCAGTGGGGCAAGAAACCGATCACATGTGCCACTGGATGAATAAAAATCATGCCACGCCCCATGAGCTAATAGGTGCCTATCCTCTTTTAGCAAGCGATATTGAAAATTTAAATTCAAGGTCCAATTTTTCGTAATGTCTCCAGTTTCTTCGAAACACAGATTGTATACAGTATGCTAAGATGCAAGAATACCATCCACTGGCTGCAATTCACATTACAACCACTGGGGGCACATTGAGGCACATATAGCATAACCATCTCCCCAGAGTAATTTTTTTTAAAGCTGGTTATTGCATACTACTCAACTCAGGCTTCACTGAGGACATGTACGGAAGGAGAGAATTGTACTAATATGTATATAATCCATCAGATTGATTCATTTTTCCACCAATTTATTCCCAATATTTTGAACAGAACACTTTGTGGAGCTTTTGTAGTTATATGGCATACAGAATCAATTACTTAGCTCCTGAATTGCCAAAAGGGCACCAACCTCACAAAACAGTTGAAATGCCTATTGTCAAATTTGGACCAGTAATGTACAAACTCCAATTGTATTGTACTCAGTGTGGATTTATGTGAGCCTCGCGTGCCAGGTCTCCAGCAGCAGCTCTTCAATGATAAATTACATTATGTAATGGAATATACGGTATTTATCATAGAGTAACCAGAATTTTCCAAAAACAAACCCATTGTCTTACAGCTATAGTACTCAGCATAAATGAGTACACCCCAACAGAGTTTTCAGAAAACCATTAGGTGCTTTTCAAAATTAACTTTTTGCATGGGATATTATTCTACAGATTTCTCACACAAACAAAACAACTTCCCATTTCTTGCTGTCAGCAATGGTGCCACATGGAAGAGAAATGACAGCAATGGAGCCACATGGAAGAGAAATATCAGCAATGGTGCCACATCGAAGAGAAATGCCAAGAATGGCACCACATAGAAGAGAAATGTCAGCAATGGAGCAATATGGAAGAGAAATGCCAGCAATGGTGCCACATGGAAGAGAAATGACAGCAATGGAGCCACATGGAAGAGAAATATCAGCAATGGTGCCACATCGAAGAGAAATGCCAAGAATGGCACCACATAGAAGAGAAATGTCAGCAATGGAGCAACATGAAAGAGAAATGCCAGTAATGGTGCCACATGGAAGAGAAATGTCAGCAATGGAGCCACATGGAAGAGAAATGTCAGCAATGGTGCCACATGGAAGAGAAATGTCAGCAATGGTGCCACATGGAGAGAGAAATATCAGCAATGGAGCCACATGGAAGAGAAATGTCAGCAATGGAGCCACATGGAAGAGAAATGTCAGCAATGGCGCCACATGGAAGAGAAATGCCAAGAATGGCACCACATGGAAGAGAAATGTCAGCAATGGTGCCACATGGAAGAGAAATGTCAGCAATGGAGCCACATGGAAGAGAAATGTCAGCAATGGTACCACATGGAAGAGAAATGACAGCAATGGCTCCACATGGAAGAGAAATGTCAGCAATGGAGCCACATGGAGGAAAATGTCAGCAATGGTGCCACATGGAAGAGAAATGTCAGCAATGGCACCACATGGAAGAGAAATGCCAAGAATAGCGCCACATGGAAGAGAAATGACAGCAATGGCGCCACATGGAAGAGAAATGACAACAATGGCACCACATGGAAGAGAAATGTCAGCAATGGTGCCACATTGAAGAGAAATGCCAGCAATGGAGCAACATATGGAAGAGAAATGCCAGCAATGGCACCACATGGAAAAGAAATGTCAGCAATGGCGCCACATGGAAAAGAAATGCCAGCAATGGTGCCACATGGAAGAGAAATGTCAGCAATGGTGCCACATGGAAGAGAAATGTCAGCAATGGTGCCACATGGAAGAGAAATGACAGCAATGGTGCCACATGGAAGAGAAATGACAGCAATGGTGCCACATGGAAGAGAAATGCCAAGAATGGCGCCACATGGAAGAGAAATGACAGCAATGGCGCCACATGGAAGAGAAATATCAGCAATGGCGCCACATGGAAGAGAAATGTCAGCAATGGCACCACATGGAAGAGAAATGTCAGCAATGGAGCAACATGGAAGAGAAATGCCAGTAATGGTGCCACATGGAGGAGAAATGTCAGCAATGGCACCACATGGAAGAGAAATGTCAGCAATGACACCACATGGAAGAGAAATGTCATCAATGACACCACATGGAAGAGAAATGTCAGCAATGGTGCCACATGGAAGAGAAATGACAGCAATGGTGCCACATGAAAGAGAAATGACAGCAATGGTGCCACATGAAAGAGAAATGACAGCAATGGTGCCACATTGAAGAGAAATGTCAGCAATGGTGCCACATGGAAGAGAAATGACAGCAATGGCGCCACATGAAAGAGAAATGACAGCAATGGCGCCACATGGAAAAGAAATGCCAAGAATGGCGCCACATGGAAGAGAAATGTCAGAAAAGGCACCACATGAAAGAGAAATGTCAGGAAAGGCACCACATGGAAGAGAAATGTCAGCAATGGCGCCACATGGAAGAGAAATGTCAGCAATGGCGCCACATGGAAGAGAAATGTCAGCAATGGTGCCACATGGAGGAGAAATGTCAGCAATGGTGCCACATGGAAGAGAAATGTCAGCAATGGAGCCACATGGAAGAGAAATGCCAGCAATGGTGCCACATGGAAGAGAAATGACAGCAATGGTGCCACATGGAAGAGAAATGATAGCAATGGTGCCACATGGAAGAGAAATGTCAGCAATGGTACCACATGGAAGAGAAATGTCAGCAATGGCGCCACATGGAAGAGAAATGTCAGCAATGGTGCCACATGGAAGAGAAATGATAGCAATGGTGCCACATGGAAGAGAAATGTCAGTAATGGTGCCACATGGAAGAGAAATGTCAGCAATGGTGCCACATGGAAGAGAAATGATAGCAATGGTGCCACATGGAAGAGAAATGTCAGCAATGGTGCCACATGGAAGAGAAATGTCAGACGACTTGAGAAAGAAAATAATTATTTTACTCATAAAAGGTGAAGGCTACTAGAAGATCAGCAAAGTTTCACTTATTAGTCAGATACTGGAGGAAAAAGTATACAACAATGTAACAAAGATTGAACTACAACATCTCACAAGACGCCCAGGTGACCACGGAAGTTACTTCCTACAGGAGTGTCTTCTGGTGAGAGGGGGGAATTAAATCCACATGTAAGGTCACTGCTAAAGAAGAAGAAGCCAAGCAGAAGTGTTTCCCATGAGACAATACGGCGCACACTGCAGAAGAATGGCGGTATGGGTGTTGTCCCCAAAGGAAACTTCTTCTGAAGCCAGTGCACAAAAAGTCATCTAAAATGTGCCAGTGACCATGCTGAAAAATATCAAGACTACTTGGACTCTATACTCTGGAAGGATGAGACCAAGAGGAAGGTTTCTGGAGCTAATTGCTTCAAAACGTTGTGTTGTCACACAAAGAAAAATGTCCGGTGCCTACAGTGAGACCTCGTGGTGGCCATGTCCTTGTGTGAGACTTGGCTGGAGTCGGGGGTTACATGTCGTTGATGGTACCGTAAATTCACAGATGTTCTGCTCTATATTTTGTAGAGATGCTGCCATCACTCCGTGCTCTTGGTAGATGGACATTTTTCCAACAATGATCCAACACTTATAAGGCCGCTACCACATTTCTGAAGAACAGGGTGGAAGTGACTCAGTGGTCAAGTGTCTCCTGAACTGGTCCCAACCGATCACCTGTGGGGGATTCTGAAGAGACAAGTGGTCATCACTTTCCACCCACCATCCAGGATCTAACGGAGGTCGTTCTTGAAGAACGGGAAACAAGATTTTCGTCATTTCTGACTTTGAAGACTTGGTGCTGCCCTGGAAAATAATGGAGAAAGTACAACATCCCAAATCTATAGATTTTAATGTGGGGTGTACTCACTTTTACATCAATTAATTATTGAATATTTTGCACTGGAAGTTATGTTATTAACCTTTCATGTTTTTGGGTTGAAAAAATGTTCTACAGCCTTCAGCCTCGTCAACAATTTTAGAAATTGTTCTTGTTTTCAGTGAGATATTGATTTTCAAAGGGGGTGTACTCATTTATGCAGAGGAAAGAAACATGATAACATATATTTTGTTGAACACTTATTAGGAGACTGTTTTTCCATATAGAAGCTGCCAGTAGGGGGAGCTCTGTATGTACAGATGTATACACTTCCTATTTGCTGTATGATTCAGCGCCCTCTAGTGGTGGTTACCAATAGACCAAATTGTATCATTTATCAAGTCATAAAATCTGACATATGGTGGGTGTATTCCGCACAAAAGATCTTTCCTAAGTATAGAGTTGCAGTAAAACAGCAGGAAAGAACAATTCCATTGTAATAAAAATATATTAAAATTAAATTAAAAAAGCGTGAGCAAAGTGTTCACAAAGTTACACCTGTAATTAGCCTGACACGTCTGTACCTGGAGCCCCCCACCTATACATAGAGGAGGGTGGGGGTGACACTTTCCCCAGAACCTCCAGGTAGGCGATGATTTCACACATCATTACACCTATCACTCACTGAAGATTTATTGCTGTGCGGCATTGTCACTGTGCATTAGAAGGTTTTTTTATTCACTCGTTAATAATTATGCAAAAATATTAAGGTGATATTGTCCATCGGTCCACACCAGCGCATTGCAAATTAATATCGGCTCTTTTATCAACTTTAGACAAGTCCGCAGGCGGAATGTTCCGCTCATTGTTCGTAAGTTTTAGGAACTAATGGTCCTATCATCACCGATGTCCAATTCTACCATCTCCAGAAGTAATAAGGCGACAGACGTCTCACGGTAGGCACGTCAGCGGAAGCGTCAATCACCGGGTCTTGTAGGAAGAATGGCGTCCGGTAGACGAGTTCATGGCGGCTAATTTACACCAAGTGCATCCAAAACTGCAAACTACGGAGGTCGACAAAAAAGTCTCTAAACGCCCGGAAGAAGAAACTATTTGTAGAAGGCGCTGGAGACGGAACGTTCCGTTCCTACAGACTTTGTTGATGCTGAAAACTAAGACGTTGTTGAGGGCTTCGTTGGTGTAGGGTTATCTCTACGATACCTTTTACACCATACATATCTTACATGACTATCCTCCAATATTTTATTACATGCCTATCCTTGATGACCATACTCAATGGCTATTCTTTATGACTTTATTACATGCCTATCCTCCATGACCATACTCAATGGCTATTCTTCATGACTTTTTTTACATGCCTAATCCTCCATGACCATACTCAATGGCTATCCTCCAATATTTTATTATATGACTATCCTCCATGACCATACTCAATGGCTATTCTTCATTACTTTATTACATGCCTAATCCTCCATGACAATACTCAATGACTATCCTCCAATATTTTATTATATGCCTATCCTCCATGACCATACTCAATGGCTATTCTTTATGACTTTATTACATGCCTATCCTCCATGACCATACTCAATGACTATTCTTCATGACTTTATTACATGCCTATCCTCCATGACTTTACTCAATGGCTATTCTTCATTACTTTATTAAATGGCTATCCTCTAGGACTATACTCAATGACTAGTCTTTATAACTTTATTACATGGCTATCATCCATGACTATACTGAATGACTAGTCTTTACGACTTTATTACATGGCTATCCTCCATGACTATACTCAATGACTATTCTACATGACTCTCTTACATGGCTATCCTCCATGACTATACTCAATGACTATTGTACATGACTTTACTACATAGATGTCCTCCATGACTATACTCAATGATTATTCTATATGACTTTATTACATGGCTATCCTATATGACTATATTCAATGACTATTCTTTATGACTATTCTTTATGACTTTATTACATGGCTATACTTCATGACTATTCTACAATTGATGGCTATCCTGCATGACTATACTCAATGACTATTCTTATATTTAATATTGATGATTCTACATATCCTAAAAGTTGATGGTTCTTCACATCCTGAATATTAATCTTTATTCATATCTTAAGAGATGATGGTTCTTCACATTCTAGATGTTTATGGTTCTTCATATCCTTAATGTAGATGGTTCTACATGTTCTAAATATAGATGGATCTTGATTTCCTTACTGTTGGTAGTTCTTCACATACTAAATCTAGATGTTTCATCAGATATTAAATGTTTGTGGTTCTTCAAATACTGAATATTGAAGGTTATTGATATACTAAATATAGATGGTTTTAATTATTATTAATATTTATTTATATAGCACCATTAATTCCATGGTGTTGTACATGAGAAGGGGTTACATACAAAACTATAGATATAATTTACCTAATCTTAAATATGGAATTTTTTATTATCCTTAATGTTGATGGTTCTACATATCCTGAATATTGATGATTCCTAATATCCTAAATGTTGATGATTCTTTATGGCTAGGGTCACATATGCATTTGAAATTTCAAATCCTGATCCGGTTTTGAGCTTTAATACTAATAATAATTGTGCCCATCATGTCTCTAGGGGGTGCCCCCCCCCAGAGACATGCTACCTACTCAGCTGTGCATATAATGTGTTAATGTCTCATGTACAGTAAGCCGGCTCCTGTTTGCCCTGTACAATTTTGTGAATGAAGCCGCGGCTCCACTGACAGCGGTGCGCATACTATACATAATGTACGTATAGTATGTGCGCTGTCCGAGGTCCTGTAGGCATTTACTGTAGATCTATGGTGCTGCGCTGCCCATAGATCTACTGTAAAAGCCTTCAGGAGCCAGCTTACTGTATAAGCAATGTTAACACATTATATGCCCACCTGAGTAGGTAGCATGTCTCTAGGGAGGGTGGGCACCCCCTAGAGACATAATGGGCACAATTATTATGAATATTAAAGCTTTTTTTTAAAGATTTTACAGTTTGCTCATCCCTGCGGCACATCCGGAGCAATCCGGTTACCAGATTGTGGCTTCAGCAACACATTTTGCTTGCAAAATGTGTCTGAAGCTAACTGTGTTCACCGCATCGGGATCTGGATGAACACAATTATCTATTAAAGTGTGACCCTAGCCTATGTCCTTAATTTTGATGGTTTAACATGTTCTAAACTTTGATCATTTTACATATCCCAAATATAGATGGTTCTTCATATCCTGAGTGTTGATGGTTCACCGTATCCTAAATATAGATGGTTCTATCCTAAATATAGATGGTTCTATCCTATGTATAGATGGTTCTATCCTAAATATAGATGGTTCTATCCTATGTATAGATGGTTCTATCCTAAGTATAGATGGTTCTAGCCTAAGTATAGATGGTTCTATCCTAAGTATATATGGTTCTAGCCTAAGTATAGATGGTTCTATAGTATGTATAAAATGGTTCTAGCCTAAGTATAGATGGTTCTAAGCTATGTATAGATGGTTCTATCCTATGTATAGATGGTTCTATCCTATGTATAGATGGCTCTATACTATGTATAGATGGTTCTATCCTATGTATAGATGGTTCTATCCTAAGTATAGATGGTTCTATCCTAAATATAGATGGCTCTATCCTAAATATAGATGGTTCTATCCTATGTATAGATGGCTCTATACTATGTATAGATGGTTCTATCCTATGTATAGATGGTTCTATCCTAAGTATAGATGGTTCTATCCTAAATATTGATGGTTCTATCCTATGTATAGATGGTTCTATCCTATGTATAGATGGTTCTATCCTAAGTATAGATGGTTCTATCCTAAGTATAGATGGTTCTATCCTAAATATTGATGGTTCTATCCTATGTATAGATGGTTCTACACTATGTATAGATGGTTCTATCCTATGTATAGATGGTTCTATCCTAAATATAGATGGCTCTATCCTAAATATAGATGGTTCTATCCTATGTATAGATGGCTCTATCCTAAATATAGATGGTTCTATCCTAAGTATAGATGGTTCTATCCTAAATACAGATGGCTCTATCCTAAATATAGATGGTTCTATCCTATGTATAGATGGCTCTAACTATGTATAGATGGTTCTACACTATGTATAGATGGTTCTATCCTATGTATAGATGGTTCTATCCTAAGTATAGATGGTTCTATCCTAAGTATAGATGGTTCTATCCTAAATATTGATGGTTCTATCCTATGTATAGATGGTTCTATCCTATGTATAGATGTTCTATCCTATGTATAGAATGGTTCTATCCTAAATATAGATGGTTCTATCCTAAGTATAGATGGTTCTAACCTATGTATAGATGGTTCTATCCTATGTATAGATGGTTCTATCCTAAGTATAGATGGTTCTATCCTAAATATTGATGGTTCTATCCTATGTATAGATGGTTCTACACTATGTATAGATGGTTCTATCCTATGTATAGATGGTTCTATCCTATGTATAGATGGTTCTATTCTAAGTATAGATGGTTCTATCCTACATATAGATGGTTCTATTCTAAATATAGATGGCTCTATCCTAAGTATAGATGGTTCTATCCTAAATATAGATGGTTCTATCCTATGTGTAGATGGTTCTATCCTACGTATAGATGGTTCTATTCTAAATATAGATGTTCTATCCTATGTGTAGATGGTTCTATCCTAAATATAGATGGTTCTATCTAAATATAGATGGTTCTATCCTAAATATAGATGGTTGTATCCTAAGTATAGATGTTCTATCCTATGTATAGATGGTTCTATCCTAATATAGATGGTTCTATCCTAAGTATAGATGGTTCTATCCTTAATATAGATGGTTCTATTCTAAGTATAGATGGTTCTATCCTAAATATAGATGGTTCTATCCTAAGTATAGATGGTTCTATCCTAATGTGTAAGATGGTTCTATCCTACGTATAGATGGTTCTATCCTAAGTATAGATGGTTCTATCCTATGTGTAGATGGTTCTATCCTACGTATAGATGGTTCTATCCTAAGTATAGATGGTTCTATCCTATGTATAGATGGTTCTATCCTAAGTATAGATGGTTCTATCCTAAGTATAGATGGTTCTATCCTAAATATTGATGGTTCTATCCTATGTTATAATGTTGGTTCTATCCTATGTATAGATGGTTCTATCCTATTATAGATGGTTCTATCCTAAATATAGATGGTTCTATCCTAAGTATAGATGGTTCTAACCTATGTATAGATGGTTCTATCCTATGTATAGATGGTTCTATCCTAAGTATAGATGGTTCTATCCTAAATATTGATGGTTCTATCCTATGTATAGATGGTTCTACACTATGTATAGATGGTTCTATCCTATGTATAGATGGTTCTATCCTATGTATAGATGGTTCTATTCTAAGTATAGATGGTTCTATCCTACATATAGATGGTTCTATTCTAAATATAGATGGCTCTATCCTAAGTATAGATGGTTCTATCCTAAATATAGATGGTTCTATCCTATGTGTAGATGGTTCTATCCTACGTATAGATGGTTCTATTCTAAATATAGATGTTCTATCCTATGTGTAGATGGTTCTATCCTAAATATAGATGGTTTCTATTCTAAATATAGATGGTTCTATCCTAAATATAGATGGTTGTATCCTAAGTATAGATGGTTCTATCCTATGTATAGATGGTTCTATCCTAATTATAGATGGTTCTATCCTAAGTATAGATGGTTCTATCCTTAATATAGATGGTTCTATTCTAAGTATAGATGGTTCTATCCTAAATATAGATGGTTCTATCCTAAGTATAGATGGTTCTATCCTATGTGTAGATGGTTCTATCCTACGTATAGATGGTTCTATCCTAAGTATAGATGGTTCTATCCTATGTGTAGATGGTTCTATCCTACGTATAGATGGTTCTATCCTAAGTATAGATGGTTCTATCCTATGTATAGATGGTTCTATCCTATGTATAGATGGTTCTATCCTAAATATAGATGGTTCTATCCTAAGTATAGATGGTTCTGTCCTATGTATAGATGGTTCTATCCTAAATATAGATGGTTCTATCCTATGTATAGATGGTTCTATCCTAAATATAGATGGTTCTATCCTAAATATAGATGGCTCTATCCTAAATATAGATGGTTCTATCCTATGTATAGATGGTTCTATCCTAAGTATATATGGTTCTTCATATCCTGAATGTTAATGGTTTTTCATATCCTAAATATATATGTTTCTTGATAACCTTAATGTTGATGGTTCAACTACATATCCTAAAAGTTGATGGTTCTTCATATCCTGAATGTTGATGATTTCTTAATTAGGTCATTTACACTCCTTTAAAAATATTCCTACAAAGATCTGCTTACAATTTGAGATCCATTTTGACAAATCCATTGTAAATATGTTTTATCCTTTTATTTAGCTTTACAGAGTGATTATATAATATTATTAAACAATATCTAATGGGTCCCTACCTTCTGAAATAACACATTCCCGATGTCTGGCCTTTGTGCGGCCCCAGAATACAATGCAGCCCCTCTCTCCGACTTTCTACAGGGATGAATTGAAGCAATGCGCCATAATGATCCGGATGCCACAGAGTCTATTCATCCAAACAAAGGCAGTGAAACGCTCTTGTCTCAATACTGAGCGTTTCTCAGCATAGAATGTTCCACAGCGGGGAGCGGAGATCTGAAACTCCTAACCAAAACCTCTACAACTAATACTGAAGGTAAATCCTTACATTATCTCAGTGGCAGACCATCAGTCTGCAAAAATCAATATTATAAGTAAATTGATAAAAGGCAGACAAGTGCCCTGGTGTGAGATTCCACAATAATGAGGAAATAAATATAATCACACTCATAACGATGTCCTGCGCTTTGTATCTTTGTACTTGGAATTCAAGAGTTTTATGTTTCTAAACATATTTATATACTGTATATCTGAAGAGTTTATATAGATACATAGATTACAGATAGATAGATAGATAGATAGATAGATACATAGATAGATAGATAGATAGATAGATAGATAGATAGATAGATAGATTACAGATACATAGATAGATAGATGACAGCTAGATACATAATAAGATAGAAAACAAGATATAAGGTACCACAAGTGGATAATAAAGGGGGATAGTGATAACCCCTTTAATTATATAAAAGAAAGGAAGCAGACAATCTCTTGAATAAAAAAAAACTATCACCTGGTCAAAATTGGCTGTTGTGTACTCCAGTTGTTACTGCTGCCTCGCTAATTATTACCTTTCTTGTTTTATTGTAACCTGTCATTCGGTTCCAGAAATATAGGCCTTTTTATTTAGTTATTTTTAAGATCTGCACCTAGAGGGCGGTGCCTCTGAATGACACGCCCCAGAGGATCTTTGAGTAGTAATCTTTGTTAAAACCATAAAAATTAGTGCTAAATGAGAAGGCATATATCTCTCAAACTATTGACGAATTATACAGGGGAACAACAGGCTTAAAATTAAACAATATCTGGCCTCTTTTGACCAAAAGACCATAATTTAGATTTATGATAAAAAACAACAAAGATTTTAATAATAATAATGAGAAAAAATCCAACACGTAATTCTGTGTATTTTCCTCAAGCTTGACAGAAAGTGTGAAATTGATGGGAAGCAGAGGATGAATCAAGGGTATTGAATATCTTAGCATCCTTTAAAGCACTCAACATCTCATTTGTGTTTGAAAACAAATGACAATCCTTTCCAGTCTTTAAATTCAAGTATCTCAAATCAGGAATAATCAGATATGACTATTTTTCATGTAATCGCGGCAGCTGTCACCGCTCGTGATTCTGTAGGCTAAAGAATTATTGCCTGATTTTATAACGGGAAATATTTCACCCATTTTGTCGGAAATAATAGAAATAAGATATTTTTATTTGATTTAATTCTTATTTCATTTTTTTTTATATATTTCTTTGCAGTATTGCAGACTAAACATGACGTACGGCAGGGAGTTACGCCGAATTCCAAAGCAACGTTCTCACATTAAAGAATTTCACAAAAGAAATCTGGGCATTGAGATAAGTGTGTAAATAATGATTCAGTCTGAGCGTTGCTTTGTGTTCCATGAATATTTCAGAATTCTATCCATTTTTCGTGACAGTGTTCGAAACGTTTTTTTTTTCTCTAAATGTGTCCGGCCGTGCAGTTTTGAAATATGTATGCCGCAACGCAGGATGAATCACCATAGACGGAACGGAAAGTCGTAAAAATACACAGAATTTTCTGATAAAATAGACCACAGCCTACAAATAATTCCTGGCTTCCTCTTCAAGGGCATTAGGCTGTGTTCATGTTTTCCATTTTTAAAGGGAACAAACCACCATGATCTTAGGGTACAAGGTAAAGGCAGCGCCACACAGGCTTTCATCTCCCAATATCTTCCCTCACATAATCTTCCAACCTTCCAAGACCTCCTCTTCTCCTCCACACTTATTTGTTCCTCATCCAATTGCCTCCAAGATTTCTTTCTGTTATCCTCCATCACCTGGAATTCTGCACCCCAGCGTGTCCGAATTATCTACCACACCCGCATCCAGGGGCGGGCTGGTGCACCTGGCTCAGGGAGGCATTCTCTCCTTGTCAGCCCTAGGTGAGGAGGTGAGGAGTGGTGGGGGGTGTGGTGCTACCAGAGTTTGGCGAGGCAAGGAGCGGGGGGGGGGATGCTGCCAGAGTCTGGCGAGGTGAGGAGCAGTGGGGGGGCCCGACACACTCACCAATCTGCCGCGCGCCGCCTGACTGACTGCTGTGAGGTGAGCGGCCGCAACGCAGATCCCAGACCAGCCCTGGATGAGCCCATTACAGCCAGCCTGGGTGGCGCTTTCCCCCCTGCCACCTAGGCCAGTCCGCCTCTGCCCGGATCCTTCAGACAGAACCTGAAAACTTATCTCTTCAGGAAAGCTTACCGACTGCAATGACCACGTTCCTGGTTCACCATCACTGGAGCTGCTGCCTCACTACCACCAGTACTGCCGCTTCACCACCACCGGAGCTGCTGCCTCACCACCATCGGAGTGCCGCCTCACTACCACCAGTACTGCCACCTCACCACCACCGGAGCTGCTGCCTCAACACCATCAGAGCGCCACCTCACTACCACCAGAGCTGCCAACTCACTACCAACGGAGTTGCGGCCACACCACCACCGGAGCTGCTGCCTCATTACCACCGGAGCTGCTACCTAACTTACATCGGAGCTGCCACCTCACCACCACCTGAGCCACCGCCTCACTACCACTGGAGCTGCCACCTCCCTTCCTCCG
Organism: Allobates femoralis; assembly: GCA_033576535.1. Taxonomy (NCBI): domain Eukaryota; kingdom Metazoa; phylum Chordata; class Amphibia; order Anura; family Aromobatidae; genus Allobates; species Allobates femoralis. Next base: position 558,395,748 of record JARQOC010000005.1, read on the forward strand.
GAGCTGCCACTTCACTTCCACCAGAGCTGACCTCTCATGACCACCGGAGCTGCTGCCTCACTATCACCGTAGCTGCCGCCTCACTACTACCAGAACTGCCATCTCATCACCACCGGAGCTGCCATCTCACAACCACCGAGTCTGCTGCATCCCTGACCTACTGTCCCCTCCCCATTGTCCTGTAGAATGTAAACCCGCAAGCGCAGGTCCTCTCCCCTCTGTACCAGTCTGTCATTATTAATTTGCTTACTTTAAACTATATCTATAATTTTGTATGTAACCCCTTCTCATGTACAGCACCATGGAATTAATGGTGCTATATATATAAATAATAACAATAGAGACACTAGGATGGTGACATGAACCGTATCCTCAGTCTTCTGATTAGATGTTTGATTGCTGAGATAACGTATGTCAAAGTTAAGGAAATGTCTGCAGCAGTGATTGACGGGGCAGCAGGGGCGGGACATATAGATTATACCTCTTTCCTCCTCCTGCTGAGCCCTCTCCTTTCTTTATTTAAATCTCGCACCGCCATTGCCACTCCTGGTGACGCATGCGCACTGCAAAATAAGTGGTGATGTCATTAAAATGGCACTGGAGTTGGCTCATGCGTGTAGCATGACCTCCAGCACCATTTTACTGAGGACACTTTGAAGATGACTATGAGCGGCATCTAGGCATGCGCAGTTTAAAAAAAAAATCAGACCGCGCATGTAGCGGTGCCGCTTGTATTCATCTAAACAGTGACCTTAGTAAAATGGTGCCGGAGATCATGCTACATGCATGTGCGCACTCCGGCACCATTTAATAATATCACCATTCCTATTGCAGTGCGCATGCGCATGCATCGCAGCGCCAGATTTAAATAAAGAAAGGAGAGGACAAATCATTAGGAGGAATCTATATAGACCCACAATGTTCCACCCCCTGCTGCACACATCAGTCACCGCTACAGACCTTTCTTAACTTTGACAACCTTTATCTCTGCAATCAAACATCTAATCAGAAGACTGAAGGTACAGTTCAGGTTCTAGCGTCTATATCATATGTATATTTTTTCAAAAAAGCGCTAAATTCATTTTTTTCACACTTGAGTTCAAGGGTCTGAGGGGAGGAAATATGCTTATGTATGAATTTTTCTGTTTTTTTTATGATTCACAAATTGTTCCCTTAACAGTAAAAATTTTCACATATCATATACATTTTTAGCTCGCAACAAATGTTTAGACTAGCAGTGTTTTTTTTATTTTATTTTTTTCATTTTTTTAAAAATTATTTATTTATTTTTACACTGTGCCCCCCCCTCCTCCCCATAATAGCATAAGGAAACCTTTAGAGGGCATTTCAATATTGAAGTAAATAATTATACAGCTTATCTCCACTGTAACTTGGGTAGGCCCCAGTGACATGGCATATCCTGCATCCTTTCTGCACAGAAGAGCTAACTAGGTCTCCTAAAACCAAAATTTGGTATCAGTTAAGGCTGGGTTACACGCATCAATGTCCCAGCGATCCCACCAATGATCCGTCATGGGTGGGATCGCTGGGACATCGTTAGCTGATCGCTGGTGAGCTGTCACATAGGCAGACTCACCAGCGAACAGGACCAGGATAATGCTGGTATCCAAGGTAAACAGCGGGTAACTAAGCACCGCACGGTGCTTAGTTACCCGCTGTTTACCTTGGATACCAGCTCCCAGTGCTTGCTGTGCAGCGCTGGGAGCTTGCTGATCGTTGGTCTCCCGCTGTCACACTGCTATACTTGTTTCCTTCCCTGGGTTTAATGTGTGTGCCATTTTTCTCTTCAGCCCCTGCATTCCCTTTGATTGGAGACAGGGGACATCTAGGTGAGTCAAATCCAGGTGCCTATTTAGGTATGAGACCCAGACCTCCCCACCCTCAGGGGTAATCTTGGGGACAGTGAGCAGGCTAGGGTTTTGTAACTGGAGGGATAGCTCAGGTGTACACTATCCCCTGCTCGCATAATGTGATGCCCGCTCCTATATGCCTGCCCTGTTTCGGTTGTTGCACTTCCTTAGGAGT
>JARQOC010000005.1:558397893-558447286 GCA_033576535.1 Allobates femoralis
GGTCTGGGAAACTCTCAACGGCCAATTAGAAAGTGAAGCCCGGCTGTCATCATCTAGTTCTGAAGTCAAGGAGTCTCCAATCTGTACAGGTGCGTTAAGGACTTGTACAGTTGGAGTCTCAGCCTGTACAGGAACCAGCTGTGTGGAGTTGCAGATAGGTATTTCAAAATGATATTTCATACCAAAGCCGGACGGTCATCTTGCCAAACCTATCTAGAGATTCATCAAGCTAAGAGGAAAGGTGAGGAGGACATATATTTAAGGCTCTAGAATACTAAGCCCAACGCTTCTCCAAGTTTCTTTGATGTAGGAATTAAAGTCGGGATTTGTAATTGACTGAAAATATGTTTCTTGGTTTATCATTGAAGGTCATACTAATGTGAGACCATTGATGGTCCAGCCTGAGGTCTGAGAAGCTATACAACATCGGAGGCCAAGTTGAGATTAGTATAAGTTAACACTACTACAGAGTCTGGAAGCTTGGTTCATAGAGGTCGTAGATAAGTTATCAAGAAAAAAATGATGAGTAATAAATTTGATAGACAGAAGCATGGAGAGTCAGAAAAATGGGCAAAATAATAATGCATGATGTTTTCCAAATTAAGTCTATATCAAGTCAATGGACATCACTGTAGGACATCATCAATTAATCCTCCGGCATAAAAATGTACTTATAATTACTTATTAAATGGTTGTATTGTTGGCACTGGATCTTTACGTGTAAAGCATCCCAAGACTATGTGAAGTTCTATGTGTATGGGGGGAATAGGTGAGGTACATGTACCAGTCTACCCGCATCTGCTGTCCATATAGACTTATTTTGTAAAGTGTGAAATGTTCTTGATCTTTGTTCTGCTGCTGTAATACTGTAATTTCCTCCGGGATCAATAAAGTTTATCTTATCTTATCTATCTTATCTTATCTTATCTTATCTTCTACAGCACTTGGGTGTTGGCGTTGACTCACACCAGGCACAACACTTGAATGGAGATTGGATGTTCTCCCTCTTTGGTTGGGTTTCTGCCAACACACAGAAATATACTAATATTTTCTAATTTATTTAGAAATGTCTAATTTCTATTACAACTAGCATTCTTGCTTATTAATCTTAAGAAACCTGAGAACTAACATCTATGAAAAGATGAAGGCTCCATCTATAGCCATTTTGTGCCAGTCATGGGTCAACCATGTCTTGGGACTACAAAAATATACAGTTCACAATTAAATATTAAGGCAAGATTAGAGACGTGATAAGCGAGCACTACCATGTTTGGATGCTCGGTACTTGAAACGCTTAGATAGGCTTGACTCAAGTACCAAGTAAGTCAACGAGAAAGTCAATAATTTTTCCGAAAGATCTTCAAGAAAAATGCTTGAGTTTCCCATTTACTTCTTTTATAATTGGTTCTCCAGTCCCGCCCGTTTGAGCATCAGACTCGTTTCAAGTACCCAACACCCGAGCATGGTAGTGCTCGCTCATCACTCATGTCAAAGTATGATGAGATTTAGACTTTTCAGTGGACTTTACAGCTATGCACAACCTTAACTTTCTGACGATTTTATTGAGACAAAATTCCCAAAAAAGGAAGTTATCCTCTATTGTTCATGTTGGAATTAACTTGCTGATTATTAGGTATCTGAACAATGGGAACCCCAGCAATGCCAAGATTAGTGAAGGGCGAATCCTAAACTACTCGGAATCGCTAGACTCCCACGTCAAATTTTTTTCTGACAAATCCATAAAACAATGTAAATAAAAGGGACTGCATCTTTATTAACCCCTGGACCATGGGCGAGCGGTTAATAAAGATGCAGTCCCTTTTTTAGGATTGTTTTATTGATTTTTCAGAAAAAAAATGATGTGGGCTTCGCCGTATTTCTGGAACCAGCCGGATCCAGCAGGCAGCGACGGGCTGCCCCCAACCCCCAGGTGCCTATTTGTACCTGGCCAGACACAAGAATATAGGGGATTTCTATGTCTAGCCAGGTACAGCTAAGCAGCTGGGGGCTGGAATCCGCAGCGCAGGGAGGCCCAAGCTTTCTGGGCACCCCCCGATGCAAATTGCAGCCCGCAGCCGCCCCAGAAGATGGCGCGTTCATTGAAGCGCCATCCTCTGGTGCTGAACCCCGCTCTTCCAGTGGACCTGGTGCGGTGGCTCGCTGGGTAATGAAGAGGTTAGGGCCAGCTTTGTATTATCAGCTGGCCCTAAGCCCGAAATTTATGACAGTCACGCCAATATTAGACATGACCGCCATGAATTTCTATTAAATTGTTTTAAAAAAAACACAACACAGAGAAATTTTTTTTTATTAGAAATAAAAAAAAAGCCATTAGGGACTCCATCTTTATTTAAAAAAATTCTCTTCCGTCCGACGTAGTCCAAAACGCGATGTCCTCTCTGCTACATCCCTGTGCATAGATAAAGATGTCTATGCACAGGGAGTGAGCAGACTGAGAACAATCTCAGCTCTGCTACATCATCTCTGTGCACAGACATTCATGTCTGTACACAGGGAGAGCAGGTGGGCTCTAGGACCCTGGAGCTGCGGCAGCCCGCAGGACCCAGAGCCCAGCAGAGCAGCAGAGAGCAGACAGCCGGAAGACGGAAGAGAGGTAAGGAGAATTTCTCCCCCCTCCCTTCGCTCCCTGCTCGCTCCCCCCAGCCCAGTCCTAACTTAGGGGGGGGGGACCGGATTCCTTACTGTGCGAGTAATCCCTGCGATTACTCGCACAGTAACGAGTCCAATGCAAGTAATGGCAATCCTAGTTTTGTCAGAGTCTCTGACAAAACTAGGATTGCCATTGACTTGCATTGGACTCGTTACTGTGCGAGTAATCGCTGGGAAACTCGCAGAGTACCGAGTCCTGCGAGTCCCTTACTACTCGCCGAGTAACGAGTCCTAGCGAGTAGACTCGCCCATCCCTAGCCAAGATCAAGGAAACTCTGAGATCGGGGCTCAGCTGCCCAGTCTGGAAAGAAGCAAAGATGCTCATGCTCAACCTTGGCTCCATTCAATGTCTATTGAAGAAGGAACATGCCCACTATATTCAGGAAGAGAACGCAGAACCCCGATCTCAGAGTTGAAGAAGGTTCCAGTTCTCAGACCTCTAATAGATTGAGAATAACTTATTTTTTGGGGTGGCATAACCCTTTAAGGGCTCTGAAGTTCTCGTTCAACAAATTAAACAAGTTATCATGACGTTTTTAGCAAAATACTCAACAAGCTGAAACCATCTTCACAATGACTTGGTGGTCACTAGAGAGGAGCAGTTCAATTTATGGTAAATCGAAGTGACCTCAAATAATAATACATAAGGCATAGTCAACATTAGAGGTGCCAAAGACCAGGTGGGACCTATATAAGATAGGAAAACTGAAAACCTCCAATGACTGAATATTGGAGCTGAGAGGTCTAGGTGGGGAACTGTGCAGAAATATTGAGGGCCAGTGACTGTTAAGACATCCCAGAGCACAATTTGCACAATTGATTCCTATTGAATACATTTGAGTCAAATTTGCTGGAAAAAAATGGAGAAAACCTATGAATTCAAATTTTCGCAGATGTTTTTAACCTTACTGCATAAAAACTAATATAGACCACAGAAAAACCAGTACAACAAACGTGTAGAAATACTCTGCTGTCATAAGTAATAATAAAAAGCAAGTGCTAGTTAAAAAAACAGTGTCAATAACAAAATGTATGAAGCCGTTCTACCGACGTCAAGGTGACCCATATCAGAGCGGTCCCTAATTACCTTATTTAAAACCTGATCCTATGTAAACATACCTCATGGATGCAGGATGAAGATGGGCTAGAGTCTAACATGGACACAGTGCAGCAGACAGCATCTCATGTGTATGGCTCAGAGAGGAAGAAGTAGGGCACTCCCCATCTTGCATAACAAGAGACTAAATGAAAACTTGCAGCTGAGTCAAAGCACAAAGTGGACAGGTCTGTAGGACCGTGTTTACACCACCAAATAACTAGACCACAGAACAAACCGTATGTCAATCGTGTAGAGTCCAATATGCTGTCTGCTGCACTGTTTCCATATTGGACCATGACCCATCTTTACCCTGCATCGATAGGTATTGTACATAGGATTAGGTTTAAATAAGTTAGATAGGGACCGTTCTGATATGGGTCACCTTGACGTCGGTAGAATGGCTTCGTACATTTTTTGCAAAAAATGTATTAACTAAGTACCCTGTTATTGACCCTGCACTTGCTTTTTATGATGCTCAATTATAGCAGAGTATTTCTACACGTTTGTCATACTTTTTGTTCTGTGGTCTAGTTATTCGGTGGTGTGAACACGGTCCTACAGACCTGTTCACTTTGTGCTTTGGCTCAGCTGTAAGTTTTCATTAAAAAAAATATAGTAAATAATTTTCTTGACATAGTATCATGAAATTGTACTTTTTTTCAAATCCCTCAATACAAGATTTATCAAGCCAAGAGGAAGGAAGGATACACTGTATATTAGTAACATCATATCTTGAAGTCTTGAAGGGAGAGTCCCATCAACATATCAAAAGATCCTACACTGGACCTATGCTTGGACTCACTTTTCATTAACTTTTTCTAGGGTTTATTTTTTAAGAGACAAGCCACACATAATCTACAATAACAGCAAGGCACGTTAAGGGTTGGTATTAAAGAGTTTTTCCGCTACTAATTTGATCAACTTTCTTTCGTCCTAACTAACACTTTCCCCATATGCTTCTGCCACCTTCCCCACTTCTGTAAGCTTATCTCAATGTGGATTGTAAATACCTCGATTGTTGCTCTATCTTTGATCCTTTCGGTCTGGAGACCGGAATTGGACAAACTGAGCAGGGCATGTCACTGGTGAGGGCTGAGATGAGAGTGAAGTGTGATCTGGGCATGTGCTGTCACTCACAGAGAGGAAGCCCCACCCTTACCAGTGATGCGACCTGCTCAGTTTGTCTGATTCCGGTCTTCAGACCAATAAATCAAAGCTACAACAACAATAAAGGTATTTAGGTATTTAAGAGGCTCAGAGAGCTAAGTTTGCAGGAGCTGGGTAGGTAGCAGAAGTATATTGGGAAAGTGTTAGTTAGGAATAGTTAGAACAAAAGTAAAGGGGTCACATTGAAAGTGAAACATCTCTAGTATAGATGCAAACAATAATTTCCATTTATTGGGACTATTGCAAATGGTTAATTTGCATTCCTTTTTGCCATAAGGCATTGCTTTTAAGTTAGCAATATTTAGATGAATCTCCTAAATAAGAACCAGAGAAACAATGACTGAGGATTATGATATAAATAAAGATGGACAGGTACATTGTCTGTGTAGATGGAGTTTGGACACTCAGAATTACAGATACATCTAAATTAATTAGAATTTGATCAAAAAGTTCCTTTATTTCAGTAATTCAATACATAAGGTGACACACATATATTATATAGGGTCATTACACAGAGAGGGATCTATTTCATGTGTTTATTTCGGTTAATGTTGATGATTAATGAAAACCCAAAGGTCATTATCTCAGAAAATTAAAGTAGGAAGGATGAAGGGTTAAAAAACACGCTGCCATATTCCACCAGGTATCAAAGGGTGAATATAATATTGATTTATTAGTCAACGTATTTCAGGGCTCCCAGAAACATAGCAATGTGATATTGATTTGTCCTGATGAAGATGCCAGGAAGCCCTCACACCCGTTGACTAATAAATCAATATTATCTTCACCCTTTGATGTCTCGTGGAATATGGTAGCGTGGTGTTTAAGGATGAAGCATCCTCCCCACCCTTTATGCAGCAGCCGTGATCTACTTTTATAGTAGTTGTGACTCTCACAACCACACAAGGTGAAGCCTCTGATGCCTATTTAGGTCATATTTTATCTCTCAGATCCTTCATCCTCCCTACTTTAATTTTCTGAGATAATGACCTTTGGGTTTCCATAATCATCAACATTAACAGAAATAAACACATGACATAGATCCCTCTGTGTGTAATGACTCTATAGAATAGATGTGTGTCACTTTATGTATTGAATTACTGAAATAAATGAACTTTTTGATGATATTCTAATTCATTGAGATGCTCCTGTATCTATGACAGAAGCCAAGGCTGAGGCTTTCTCATTAATACATAGGACCAGTATAGTGATTCTGCCTTCTTGCTCTTTTTCTGGTGTTACATGTATTATGATATATAAAGTGTGAACTTGTCAATCATTGGGAGAATGCTGTGCAACCTCAAAACTAAATTTAGACAGTTTTTTCTTTGCCTTAGACCCATTAAAGGCGATTTCAGAACATATCTATATGTGGGTCAGGGTTTAGTTTTTCTCTTATAGAGTTTACAATTTCTATTCGTCTCTGCACACAGCTAAAAAGTTACAGTATATGCTAAAAAAACTAAAACAAATACTGACTCCTGCTATTACCACTAGGGGCATACTCATTTATTATAGGAAACCAACCATAAAATGACGCTGGAGTCAGCGCATGCGCATACCGCACCCTGTGGATGTAGAGCTGACTATGAGTGGTAAAGGCGCTATAAAGTCCCCATGAATTTCAATCTGCGCATGCTCTGCCGCCACCACCCTTGGTTGTCTCCACACTGTCTTCAATAAAATGGTGGCGGAGATTGTGGTACGCGCATGCGCTGACTTGAGAGGCCGCTGCTTGTATTCGTCTCCACAATGTCTTCAATGAAATGGTACCGGAGATCGTGGTACACATACGTGCTGGCTTGCACTGCCACTGCTTGTATTAGTCTTCACAGTGTCTTCAATAAAATGGCCCTGGAGATAGTGGTGTACACAGGTGTTGGCTTGCGCTACCGACTCTCGTTTTTGTCTCCATAGTGTCTCCAATAAAATGGCGCTGGAGATCGCGGTACATGCATGTGCTGACTTGCACTGCCGCCGCTCATATTAATCTCCACCATGTAGTTGGGTAGTTGGAGTCGGATGTTTGGCTTACTGACTGCACAGCCCTGGTTATAGAGTCGGTGTCGGTGTCCATTTTGATAAAGTTGGAGTCGGATTCTGTTTCAGGAAAATGAAAGCATTGGAGTTGCAGTCGGATGGGTGTGACGTATTGACTTCACAGCCATAGTTATGGAGTCAGAGTTAGGTTGGGGTCACGTTAATGATAAAGGGGATTGTGTAAAAAACATAGGTTTTGGCAGCCTAAACACGGTGCTACCGCCATGGTAGCGCCACGTTAATGCTGCCAATGCTTACCTATGGCGACGCGGCCCCTAGAGTGAAATCTCGCCCTTTTTCCAAAAGTGAGAAAAGCTGTTTTTGAAAGATTTCACTCAGATACCGGAGTTTGAGCCACGCTAGAGGCCGCGTCACCATAGGTAAGCATTGGTAGCATTAACGCGGCGCTACCATGATGGTAGCACCGCATTAAGGCTGCCGAAACCTATGTTTTTAAGGCAAGCCTCCTTTAACGTTAATCTGACCCTAGCCTTAGTGTCTATTTTGGTGGAGTCGGATTTAGGGAAACGGAAGAGCCAGAGTCGGATGTGTGACTTACTGACTTCACAGCCATGGCTATGGAATCGGAGTCATAGAGTTGGGGTCGGTGTCCATTTTGGTGGTGTCGGAGCCGGATTCAGGGAAATTGAAGAGTCGGACTCGGATGTGTGACTTACTGACTTCACAGCCATGGTTATGGAATTGAAGTCCTGGAGGCGGAGTTGGGTGGAGTCAGAGTCCGATTCAGGGAAATTGAAGAGTCGGACTTGGATGTGTTACTTACTGTCTTCACAGCCATGGTAATGGAGTTGGAGTCATAGAGTGGGAGTCGGAGTCCGTTTTGGTGGAGTCGGATTCAGGGAAATTGAAGAGTCGGCTCAGATGTTTGGCTTACCGACTCTACAGCCATGGTTATGGAATTGGAGTCCTGGAGGCGGAGTTGGGTGGAGTGAGAGTCCGATTAAGGGAAATTGAAGAGTCGGACTTGGATGTGTGACTTACTTTCTTCACAGCCATGGTAATGGAGTCGGAGTCATAGAGTGGGAGTCGGAGTCCGTTTTGGTGGAGTCGGATTCAGGGAAATTGAAGAGTCGGCTCAGATGTTTGGCTTACCGACTCTACAGCCATGGTTATGGAATTGGAGTCCTGGAGGCGGAGTTGGGTGGAGTGAGAGTCCGATTAAGGGAAATTGAAGAGTCGGACTTGGATGTGTGACTTACTTTCTTCACAGCCATGGTAATGGAGTCGGAGTCATAGAGTGGGAGTCGGAGTCATAGAGTGGGAGTCGGAGTCCGTTTTGGTGGAGTCAGAGTCCGATTCAGGGAAATTGAAGAGTCGGCTCAGATGTTTGGCTTACCGACTCTACAGCCATGGTTATGGAATTGGAGTCCTGGAGGCGGAGTTGGGTGGAGTCAGAGTCCGATTAAGGGAAATTGAAGAGTCGGCTCAGATGTTTGGCTTACCGACTCTACAGCCATGATTGTTACCATAATTTTAAGGGGTAACTCATCCTTTTTCCCTTCCTTTCTCTGATGGTGGGTTGGGTTTCCTCCATCCTCGCGGTGCTATATGTGCAGGTTATGGCTTATCTCTGTCTTTATCTGTGTGTCTATCCGGTGTGATTTGGTTTTTAGCTATTTCACCCCTTTATCCCGCCTCCTTGGTATGGCGCTGGCTGTCTGTATTGGTATGTTTAGCTTGGTTTTCTCTCTTTCGGCTCTCTGTAGGATGGATGCCGCAGCTTTTGCAGGATCCCCACATTTGTTACATGCTGATTCCTTGTCACTTTCTGGGGGATAATGGCCTTCTGCCTCGCTCCTCCTGTACGCCGCGCACAGACTGCTCCTAATGTGTTTTTTAATGGTTTCACTTAGAGATTGCACGTCTTAAATGGCCGCTTCTATTTGTTTTTCTATCAAGTGGTTTCACTTCACTGCAAATAAGTTTTAATCCATTTGTAGGTTTAATTCACAAATTAAAAAATGACAAAGGTTTAATAGTTCCTTAACAATCTGATTACAAACCTCCCGCGGAGCTCATTCCACCGAGGTCTGCCGGAGATAAAATAGGACTTCACTTTACTCAGGAGTTTTGGGAAAACTTTTTACAGTTCGTAGGTGATGTCTGGTGAACAGAAGAGTCCCGTGACGTCTACTACCAGGGTTCCAACATATACTGGTGGCATGTACATTGGGTCCCAGTGCCTGGATGTCATGCATAACACAATCGAAATACATGGTCAGGGATGGGAAATATCTCTGGTCCAGGGGCAAACCTACCGTGGTGCAGCTGCACCAGGGCCTCAGCCGGCTAGGGGGCCTAGCCGCCGGGCCTCCAGCCTGCCCCATGACCCTGTACCAGTGTGCCAGAGGAGAGGGGGTTAACGAGGGAAGCTTCCAGCTTCCCCTGGCTGAGCCCGCCCCTCCTCTCCTCTGCTGCCCCGGTTCCCAGGATTGTGCGGCTCGCCCGATGCTGGCAGAGTAGGTCAGTCCTCGCCGACGGCCGATAGCATACCCCTCCCCCCGATGCTCGCCGATGGCCGATAGCACCCCCCCAGGTCCTCACCATCGGCTGCTGCACCAGGGCCCCATGGTCGCAAGGTCCGCCACTGCTCTGGTCCAACCTGTGCAACCACATAGGGGTCCAAGTAGTGACGGGTCGGACAAATAACCACACTTGACTCGAGTGCAAGAATGGGAGAATTATAAGTTTACTAGGAAGCACATTAAATTATACAGATAATTCTGGGGGTGGTAACCCTAGAATAAGATCATTCATTAATTGGTTTACAAAATATTAAACATTAATAATAATTAATAATTATTAATCATTGGTCACTAATAGCTGTGAACTGACTTGATTATGCAAATTTATTCTAAAAACCTAGGTATCCTTGTACCTTTCCATAATTTGGTGTTATTGACTCATCACATGCCTTCATTATCTGGTATTATGGAACATCTTCCCTTGTTACCAAAACATGCTAAACATTGGCTACATTCTACATACAGCTATGACTTGCAGTACAATACTTGATGTGGAACGACACTACTTATTCTTCCTAAAGGCAAGTACTTAAAGGGATACATATATGCTACATAGCAGTACAATACAGGATAAGAGCACATGGCAAATTTTTGGATGTTTTCATATATTCATTTCCATAACAAGAGGAGTAGAGAGTTTATTATTTTAATGGGGAGAGAAACAAGTTAATTGGATTTCCTATGGATTACTATGACACGGGATGCTATGACCTATACAGCCGTACCGCCAGTTTTTACAATAAAGTCATCCCTTTAAACAGCAATAATATTACATCTGTGCTCAGAGACTACAAGACATTGGAGGAAAATCTGACCTAATTATCGCAATTTACTAATTACTTCATATCAACAGCTTTAATTAAGATACACGATAGGAGAAGTTGCATCTTTTTTTTTTTTTATTTCCGAAGCCCCAAATTGAATTTCGCTCTATCATTAGGCACTTTTCATATTTATGCGCCACCAAAACATCCTTATCTTTCCTATTCTTCCTCGCCGCTTTTTGTTTTCATGTTCTTTCGCTTTGTTTCTCCCTCATCTGCATACTTTTTGTAATTCTCCATCTGTTAGTTAATTTCCTGACATTCAACACAGGGATTACTTCTGCATTATAAGCCTATTCTGCAAGATGATATTGTGATCTGATTACTGGCTGTAATCAATGTGATTGGCGGAGGATGAGAAATGAGAGGAGAGACCATTAGAGGCCAAAGTCACAGACTGGAAATGTGCGGGAATGACGACCTCTTGTCATGGACGACGTTGGACAATTACATATACAAAATGTATGGGCACCATAATTATAATCTAACTCTCAAACTAAGTAGATAAAGGCTTTGGTGGCAGACTATCGAGCACTCATTGTGGTCTGCTAAAGAAATTAGACATGATGATGATCCAGTTAGAACTCTCTGACGCAGGGGCGGACCTGCAGCGGCACGCCACCCCCGCTCCTCACTGGGACCCCCCAAAACACCCCCCTCTCCACTCCTCAACTGGGACGGAACCAACTGCACCGGCCCCCACACGACTCCAGGTCCCCACTGCTCTGACGCTTAACACCTTAGATGCCTTGGGCCACTACTAAATCCAGCACCTAAGGCATTAACCAATGTTGGGATATGGCCTGACACTTGCCTTGTTTTAATTTTTCAAAATGTTGTTAAAAAGGTTTTCCGGGATTATGATATGATAACCTATGCAGGTCAATAAGAGCAAAATCCGCTCACTGTGAAATGTTGCACTGACCGGTAAAGCGTTCCAGACTTTCAGCCACCCATCAGTTGGGTGAACAAAGTCAATTCCAGTAAAAACTAAATAGTATAAATGCAGTCTTGGAGTAAAATCATCAGTGGGACAGTCATGTTGACTCAATAAGAGCCTTAAGGCCCCGTTACACATAGCGATGTCCCATGACCCCACCAACAATCAGGTGCTGGGACATCGTTATCTGATCGCTGGTGAGTTGTCACACAGGCAGACTCGCCAGCGATCAGCGACCATCGAGAACGCTGGTAACCAGGGTAAACATTGGCTCTGCGCTTAGTTACCCGATGTTTACCCTGGTTACCAGCCTCCCAGCATGTACTCTGCGGCACTAGAAGGTCGTTGATCGTTGGTCTCCCGTTGTCACAAACGCCGATGTTGGCTGCCCAGCGGGAGACCAACAATCAAAAAATGGTCCTGGTCATTTACCAATGATCCAACGACCTCATCGTTGGTTGTTGGTAAATGTCACGCAACAATGTTGTTTCAACATCGCTGCAACATCACAAAACCGGTGACGTTGCAACGATATCGTTAACGATATTGTATGTTATCGGGGCCTTAAGTCTTATCCGGAGCTGTGGAGTCAGTAAGCCAAACATCCAACTCCAACTTCACCACTCCGACTTCAACTCCACAGTCCTAGTCTTAACTGAGTCGAAACGCGTCAACCCAACTACCCATATCCCACTGATGTTTTGTTTTTTGGAATAAAGGAAGACATTTGAATTTTCATCCAAGGCTCCAGCTATGCTATTTTGTTTTTACTGAACTAAGATTCTATACTTAAGATAGGTCACCGATATTAGATCAATAGAGATCTGACATCAGTATTCGGGCTGATCAGTCGGTTGCATTGTATCCAGCTTCAGCTGATTTAAACAGTGTACAGCTCTCTACACTGAGTAGTGGTCATTCTTAGGTACTGCAATAAAGCTACTATTAATAATTATAATATTAATTTATATAGCACTATTAATTCCAAAGCACTTTACATACACTTGTAACATTGTTCCCATTGGGGCTCACAACCTAAACATCCTATCAGTATGTCTTTGAAATGTGGGAGGAAACTCAAGCAAACACTTGAAGAGCATACAAACTCCTTGCAGATGTTGTCGTTGGTAGGAAGTGAACCCAGGACCCCAGTGCTGCAAGGCTGCAGTGCTAATCAATGAGCTACAATACAGTGCTAACCACTGAGCCACCATACAGTGCTAACCACTGAGCACCATATACAGTGCTAACTACTGAGCCACCATACAGTGCTCACTACTGAGCTACAATACAGTGCTAATCACTGAGCCACCATACAGTGCTAACCACTGAGCCACCATACAGTGCTAACCACTGAGCCACCGTATACAGTGCTAACCACTGAGCTACCGTATACAGTGCTAACCACTGAGCCACCATATACAGTGCTAATCACTGAGCTACAATACAATGCTAATCCACCGAGCCACCATACAGTGCTAACCACTGAGCCACCATACAGTGTTCATCACTGAGCCACCATACAGCGCTAACCACTGAGCCACCATACAGTGCTAACCACTGAGCCACCATACAGTGTTCATCAATGAGCCACCATACAGCGCTAACCACTGAGCCACCATACAGTGCTAACCACTGAGCCACCATACAGTGTTCATCACTGAGCCACCATACAGTGCTAACCACTGAGCCACAATACAGTGTTAATCACTGAGCCACCATACAGTGCTAACCACTGAGCCACCATACAGTGCTAACCACTGAGCCACCATATACAGTGCTAACCACTGAGCCACCATATACAGTGCTAACCACTGAGCCACCATACAGTGCTAACCACTGAGCCACCATATACAGTGCTATCCACTGAGCCACCATGTACAGTGCTAACCACTGAGCCCCAATACAGTGTTAATCACTGAGCCACCATACAGTGCTAACCACTGAGCCACAATACAGTGTTAATCACTGAGCCACCATACAATGCTAACCACTGAGCCACAATACAGTGTTAATCACTGAGCCACCATACAGTGCTAACCACTGAGCCACAATACAGTGTTCATCACTGAGCCACCATACAGTGCTAACCACTGAGCCACCATACAGTGCTAACCACTGAGCCACAATACAGTGTTAATCACTGAGCCACCATACAGTGCTAACCACTGAGCCACCATACAGTGCTAACCACTGAGCCACCATATACAGTGCTAACCACTGAGCCACAATACAGTGTTAATCACTGAGCCACCATACAGTGCCAACCACTGAGCTGAGCCACCATACAGTGCTAACCACTGAGCCACCATACAGTGCCAACCACTGACCCACCATACAGTGTTAATCACTGAGCCACATATACAGTGCTAACCACTGAGCCACAATACAGTGTTAATCACTGAGCCACCATACAGTGCCAACCACTGAGCCACCATACAGTGCTAACCACTGAGCCACCATACAGTGCTAACCACTGAGCCACCATACAGTGCCAACCACTGAGCCACCATACAGTGTAATCACTGAGCCACCATATACAGTGCTAACCACTGAGCCACCATATACAGTGCCAACCACTGAGCCACAATACAGTGTTCATCACTGAGCCACCATACAGTGCTAACCACTGAGCCACCATACAGTGCTAACCACTGAGCCACCATATACAGTGCTAACCATGAGCCACCATATACAGTGCCAACCACTGAGCCACAATACAGTGTTCATCACTGAGCCACCATACAGTGCTAACCACTGAGCCACCATACAGTGCTAACCACTGAGCCACCATATACAGTGCTAACCATGAGCCACCATACAATGCTAACCACTGAGCCACCATATACAGTGCTAACCACTGAGCCATCATACAGTGCCACCACTGAGCCACAATACAGTGTTAATCACTGAGCCACCATATACAGTGTTAACCACTGAGCCACAATACAGTGTTAACCACTGAGCCACCATACACTGCTAACCACTGAGCCACCATATACAGTGCTAACCACTGAGCCACCATATACAGTGCTAACCACTGAGCCACCATATACAGTGCTAACCACTGAGCCACCATATACAGTGCTAACCTCTGAGCCACCATATACAGTGCTAACCACTGAGCCACCATACAGTGCCAGCCACTGAGCCACAATACAGTGTTAATCACTGAGCCACCATATACAGTGTTAACCACTGAGCCACAATACAGTGTTAACCACTGAGCCACCATATACAGTGCTAACCACTGAGCCACCATACACTGCTAACCACTGAGCCACCATATACAGTGCTAAACACTGAGCCACCATATACAGTGCTAACCACTGAGCCACCATACAGTGTTAATCACTGAGCCACCGTGCCACCTATTGAACCAAGTAGGAACTGAATCGCTGTGCAAGGGAATAAGAGATGTCAACTGGACTTTTTATTTTTTTGGCCATCTTATAAAAAAAACATGGATGCATTGGAAAACCATAATAAATCATTATGATTATGAGTGATACAAGTCTACAGCCCATAACTACAATGTGGATTTTAGATAAAAGGATATTGCAGTCATACTGAGCTTTGTGTGCCCAGTGTTCCGTCTGAACGCAATCTCCTTTTATATGTTACCTCCCCTTTCTGAGGGTTGCGGATGGAGCAGCACGGGCACCCGAACTAAGAAAGCTGCAGGACCTTCGGTGACGTATTTCCGGTCACATGACCGGATAATTTCACACCCCGCAAGCCGGTGGCTGACCCCACTCTAACCATAAGTCCTCCCCGGTGTTGTGCAAAGGTGCACAACCGTATAGTTGAGTTGATCACCGCTCTGTTATATACACCACTAGACCACCAGGTTTTACTCTATGAGCTCCCCCCTGTTTCTCTGTTCTTATATTAGTGAGTGTTTTAGGACATTGTCAGATATAAAAGTCAAACATCAGAATAATGCCAGCTATAAAATAAAGGAGAAAAATGAACAGAAGGTTGAAACATGGTGATATAGAAGGGTTAATATTTCTCTATATTTTTCTTTATTTTATATTTTGTTTAGAATTCATACTTGTCACAATGACTATGGGGAAAAGGGAACCTAGAGCACCTGATCTGCCCCTCAAGCTAGGGAGCCCTGAACTATCCCTAACTCAAGGGTATTCCTCATGGTGGAGAGGTCTGAGTCTCCACCCTGGTCCTGCTCCTGTACAGCCCTGAACTGATTCCCACTCTCCCTCCCCTCAGAGCTGGGAAGTCAAGAAACCCACAAATAAGGACAGGCAGGGGAGTACCAAAACACAAGCTCACAGCACTCACACACAGGAGAATACAATATGTGATAAGGGTAAAAACAAGTATAAGCAGGAGATCATCAATGTCAAGGTTTGGGGAAGTTTCCAATATGATTTGTAAATGATATATTATAATTAGTGATGAGTGACTAGTGAGGTATTCGGGATCCGATAGCTCTAACCGAACACTTTGAACTGTTTCAGTCTTCGGATCTGAGTGCGTTCCCCGTTGAGTTGTCATTCGTTACTCGTTACGCGGCCAAAGTATTCGGTTAGAGCAATCCAAACCCGAATACCTTATTACTCCCTCCTCACTAATTAGGACGTAGCTCAGGGAAATAAACCGAATTGACTTTGCCACATAAGCCTGTCTGCAGCCTCGTTTCTCCGCGCTTGTTACCTCTAATGGTGGGTTTACACGTCCCGATATCGGGACGCTATCGCTATACAACGGCGCGGGAGCGCGCATTTTTAGTGCGCTTTTCCCGATATCGCATTGGCGGGTTACACGTTGCGATATCGGGAAACACTGTCCCTCCGATGTCTACGCCCACCAACCCAGTAACGATCATTTAACATGGGAGTTAATGGGTAGCGTCAGCGTACACATCGGAGTTGGGCTGTCACACGGGACGATGCGGCTACAACAGCCATAAGATATCGGCCGGTTGAAGAGCACGCTCATTCAACCCCGATATTGTTTTGGCATCGTTCCGGCATCGCGTTGTATGTTCAAACCGTACAACGCGCGAACGATATCGGGTCCAACTCCCGAACCACGTGACTTTTTGTCGGAGTTAGATCGGAGTTGGACACCGATATCGCGGCATGTAAACCCGCCATAAGGCTTGGGCTATGTTCACTCTGGATAGTTTTGATCTGTTTTTGATGCTGCAATTTTTTTTTTTTCGAAAACTACACCAGAAACGGTTCAGTCAAAACGTCAGCCAGCAAAGCGAATGGGATTTCCAATTTCCTGTGCAGTCATCAGTGTTTTTGCTATTGGATGTTAGTGGTGCTGAAAGCACATCCAGAAAATAATGAGTGTCAATTATTGCTCCATTTTTAACTAACATCCAATTACCTACCCTCTCCGGTGATCCCACACTGAGCTCCGGTGATGTCTTCCTCCCGGGCACAAGCAGGACCTGTGGGTAGTCGGGTACGGTATTGACAGGACCTTGCACCATGTGACTCAGGCTGAGAGTCACATGATGCTAGGTCCTGTAAGTACTTGTACTACTTACATGCCCTGAGAGTGCCCACTGTGGGATCACTGGGAGGGTAAGAGAGTGAGTGTGTCTCTCTGTCTGTGTGTCTAAAAAACAGGAGGTATACGTGGGCACCACTGTACATATAGGAGGCTGAACGGAGGACGTACCTTTTTCCAAGACAGCCCGTGTAGAGAAGTCCTTGTGGTTATGCCCGGCAGGTACAGCCTAGTTCCATACAAAACAAGTCGACAATAATGAAGGAAGCTGCGGCACGCTTCCGGACTTGGGTTGGACCTGTTGAATTACACTTGTGCAAAACAGCTGTTGTCCTCATACCACCTGTCTGTCCTCCCCTCTCCCTCTACACTACCTGGCATTGTGCACCAATTTTATGATTCCTATGCATTAAAGAAAGAGATTTTACAGTCCGGAAGTGTGCCGTGGCTTCCTTCCGGACAAGGACCACAAAGGAACTGTAGACAATGATGTTTTATTTCACACCGCGTTTCAGAGCAAACCTCGCTCCTTCCTCAGGGTTAAACCAACCAATGTGTGTCTGTCTGTCTGTGTCCCCCGAAAACGGGGAAAAAAAGCAGCACAAACAGATGATGCTTTTTTTTTTGGGCAAAAAGAGGATCCGTTTTTGGTGCACAAACTGCATCGAAAACAGATTAACAAACAACGGAGGCCCTAGCATTCAATGTGGAACTCATTGGCAATCTCATATCTGATTTTGGGTCAGAAAACAAAACAGCTGCAGCAATAGTCCCATATATTAGAAAAAACCCAAGAGCATAAATCAAATAGGCAAATTAAATCTCATATGTTAAAAAATGTAATAAGTTTTTATTATAGCATCAAAAAAGCATGTATTTTAAAATCCCACTTAGTAAATGTTCATGGTGAGGATACAAAAAAAAAGTATGGTAATATGCGGCACATATTAAGCTCAAATGGTGGACCAGTGTCCGAGTCTGCAATGTGACGCGAGTCACTACAGTAATAACTAGTCCCAGAAGTGGAGAGAAAAGACTACAATTACAGATAGTGATTAATAATAACACTACTTACTGGATAAGTAAAGGGAGGTCAAACGATCCGAGGTGAGGTCCAGGAAAAGGCACAGAACAACAAGGGGTAGTCAGAGACGAAATCCAACTTACGAGTCGGAGTCAGGAAAACCAGAAAGACTAGACAGTTTACAGGGAGCAGGCAAAAGAGTAGTCAGGTCACAGGCAAAGGGTCAAAGTCCACAGAAGGGAATATAGTCAGGCTGGGTCAAGCACAAAGTACAGAGGGATCATGGTGGGTTTACACGTCCCGATATCGGCCCGATATCGGAGCCAACGACGCGGGAGCGTGCTTTTTGAGCGCGCTTTTCCCGCCATCGTATCGCCGGTTTAGACAGCCCGATATCGGGATACAACGTCCCAACGATGTGTACGCCCCCCAACCCAGGAACGACCAGTTAACATGGGAGTGAATGGGTGACGTGGGCGTACACATCGTAGTTGGGCTGTCACACGGGACGATGCGGCTACAACGGCCATCCGATATCGGGCGGTTGAATAGCACGCTCATTCAACCCCGATATCGTTTTGGCATCGTTCCAGCATCGCATTGTACGTTCAAACCGTACAACGCGCGAACGATATCGGGTCCAACTCCCGAACCATGTGACTTTTGGTCGGAGTTGGGTCGGAGTTGGACGCCGATATCGCGACGTGTAAACCCACCATCAGACTTACACAGGCATCAGCAAGTGCTAGCATGCTTAAGTAGAGGACTAATCAAGGGAAGTGAACACAGATGATTGCAGCACAGACCCAGCACAACCCAAACAAACTGACAGCCTCCACACAATAGAAACATAGCAGACAAGGACAGTGTGGAGATCGTGACATGCAATAATAACGATGGGCTGAAAAAGTCCCCCCTCCCCAGAAGAAGCTTTCTCCAAACGTGCGTCGGGGCGCGCAGACATTTGTGCATGTAGGATGCTGCTTGTACCTTTTGTTCCATCCCGCCATGGAACACTGACCCCCGACTCAATAACACCTTTCTCTTACTGATATTGTCCATTAGAGTAATCCATACATGGACTAGTACAGTGGGCAAATGGCTCATTTGGAAACAGGTCAATATGTGATGAAGGGATTACAAACATCCACCATTTAGATGTAGGGAATTCACTTTTTTAGTCTTTTATTTCAGGAAACTTCAGAAAATGTGCATTTAATAGTAGATTGAAGAACCAGCATTGAATGACTGGAGGTCAAACGTTGCGGTAAAGTGTGTAATTTTTTGGCTGATTAACATTTACTTATGCTTCACATTGCAAATATAAAATATTTCATTGAGTATAATGAATTTCTGCAATGCTCGTCTGCCTAATTTGCCATAAATAACGAAGAATGTTCAACAAACTAAAGATTAAAGGAAATAATTTTAGAACTTAAGGTAAATATGCAAATTGTGTCTTCCGAGAGGAAGAGGACTTGAACTCTAGTGCCTCCTATTGGAAGTAGCAATCCTAAAAGATCTGACATAGCTAACTGAGAGGAAAAGAGGTAAGGTTTTTCCTTGTGGAGAAAGACATGCAAGGTGTTTAAGTCTCCTTATACTGGCATATGAGACCTAACTTGTCACTTACCCCTTAAAATCCCGTCTTTGCCTCTCATACAACCGAATCAGATCTCATATTTTGCACTGATGAGGAGCAATACCCCAAAACACGGTCTGCAAATCAAGATTCTGGTTTGGCTTTTATCCTGTCATATGGCAAGGGTGATTAAAGCTAATACAATAGATGGCACTAGTTTCAAGTCTTCTTCCTCTCTGAAGAGACGATTTGTATATTTAATTTCCCAGAGAAGCATTGCAGGCATTTAAGTCTCCTCATTGTCACGGGGTGGTATAACGTTAAAGGGGATAAGGAAGCCGGATGATAAAATGGGCAAAAGGTGATCAGAGAAACTAGTCTTACCCTTAAACTGGGGTTTCCTGGCTTTCCCTGTTCCCAGAATTTACTCTGAAGGTGAGTATGTCCAGGCTGCCACCCTTGCCCTTTGCTCCTGACTAAATCCCTCTGACTTCCACCCATGGACTGGGAAGCACAGGAACTCCCACAAAATAAGGAAATCTCCAAGAAGGCTTCAGCTTAAAGTGCACACAAGTCCTCTCAGTTCACGGTCTTGCAGGGTCTAAAACTCTATCATTGACATCTGCTGGTGGAAGAAGGAACTATTTAAAGGCCTAAAAAACCCACAACATCTCACCTGCGGAGCCGCCTCACAGCAGCATATACACATTAACTCCAAATTTGCCAAAGGACATTTACCTCTATTTAAACTACAGAGATCTTTTCAGTCCTACTGGCATGCTACACCAAACAAGTCAGTCTGCACAAGGAGAAACCTAATGCCTTAGAGCCCAGAATTAAGTTCAAATTTTTCTTTATTTTTATCGTAGTTTTTCAGACATTTTTCAAAGATTTTTATTACCATTTTCATTTGAGTCATCATTTGCAGGCTGCTCACAGGTGGGGTTAAAACTAGGGGCAGGATCAATTTAGTACTGCTTTCGTACCTGAACAGCTAGACAACTTGGATTTTAAGAATAACCTTGGTGCTGCATTTTTTTTTCTCTGAACGAAGAGAAGGCTGTAGGTGACAGGGTGGAATTTTTCCCTATTTGCCCTCTTGCACCACATTTCTTCTGGACAATTCTTAGTTCATAAGCACCGCCCCCGCGGAGCTTATGGAAATGTATTTAATTATTTGTTGCATTTGGTATATTTTTTTTTATCCAATTGGACTTCCAGAGCAGGACTGCACTTTAATTACCACTTAAAACAGCATGGTATATTCCCTTTTGGCTGGCAAATTTCGTCCTGGGGGGCAAGCACACAGCAGTGGCCCATTAGCAGTGAGCTTCAGGGGCAGAGCCTTGACAGATGGTCGGTTGGCCCCAAAACTGCTGCTTCACCACTGGCCTGGGGGGCATCTGCACCTCTGCCCCCTGGGCCAGCCAGACCCTGCCTTAGGGTAAGGTAGGTAGACATGACCTACTCCCTTAACCACAAGTTAAGAATCTAAAGACTAGTCTACATTGCAATACATGGAAGTTCTAAAGTTAAACCCGTAGTTTATTAGATAGATGGGTTATGTACAGTAGTTCAGTTAATGCTGCGTACTATATGATTTGTGCAATATTTCCCAAATTACTTGTTTTTCACGCCTCTATTGTGCATGATCATAAATCCTTCCTATCAATATTGTGGTATAAATACTCACTTTACGGAAAAAACAAATGAGGATTCGCACATCGGGAACTTTTTAAAACCTTGAAACTTAATAACTGCCTGTCCTCCCCTTGAAGTGCTAGATACAGACTTGTGAGGAAGGAAGGGATAAATGTGTAGCGGAGCTTGAACAAAAAGTCAATTATCTGACGCCACCATTTTATAGAAGGACACAAAATGGTAATTATGTGTGTTTCCAGCTCAGGGAATAACTCCGATAACTCAGGCTAATGATGATTAAAGGAAAGAAGACTTAGAAGGCGCCGGCCATGTATGTCTTACAAATACATGCATGTACAGGGGGTGAATAAGTAATTGATACACTGCTGATTTTGCACGTTTTCTCACCTACAAAGCATGGAGAAGTCAATAGTTTTTATTGTAGGTTTACGTCATCTGCGAGAGACAGAAAAAATCCAGAAAATCCCATTGTAAGAATTTTACATAACTAATTTGCATTTTTTTTGCATGATATAAGTATTTGATACAATGGCAAACAGAACTTAATACTTTGTTTTCGATTACAGTGGTCAGTCATTCTTGACACAATTCAGCAGGGATTTTAGCCCACTCCTCCATACGGATTGTCTCCAGATCGTTCAGATCTCTGACCTGTCGTTGAGCAATATTGAGTTTCGGCTCCCTCCGGTGATTTTCTATTTGGTTCAGGTCTGTAGACTGGATAGGCCACGCCAGGACGTTGAAATGCTTCTTATGGAGCCACTCCTTAGTTGCCATGGCCTTTTGTTTTGGGTCATTGTCATGCTGGAAGACCCAGCTACGACCCATCTTCAATGCTCTTATTGAGGGTCACCATACATGACCATCCATCCTCCCTTCAATACAGTGCAGCCCTGTTGTCCCCCTATGCAGAAAAACATCCTTAAAGTATGATGTTTTCACCTTCTTGCTTCATGGTTGGAATGGTGTTCCTGGGGTTGTACTCATCCTTCTTCTTCGTTCAGACATGCTGAGTGAAATTGATAACAAAAAGTTCCATTTTGGTCTCATCTGACCACGTGACCTTTTCTCATGCATCCTCTGGGTCATCCATATGGCCACTGGTGAACATCAAATGGGCCTGGATATGTGCTGGCCTGAGCAAGGGGACATTACATGCCCTGCAGCGTATTGTGTTACTAACAGTAATGTTTGGGACTGTGGTCCCAGCTCTCTTCAGGTCATTGACCAGGACCTCCCGTTTAGTTCTGAGCTGATTCCTGACCTTCCTCAGAATCGTCCTTACCCCACGAGGCGAGATCTTGCATGGAGCCCCAGATTGAGGAAGATTGACGTAATCTTGTGTTTTTTCTATTGAGCCAACAGTTGTTGCCTTCTCACAAAGTGTCTTGCCCATTGTCCTGTAGCCCATCCCAGCCTGGTGCAGGTCTACAGTTGTGTCCCTGGTGTCCTTAGACAGCTCTTTGGTCTTGGCCATGGTGGAGAGGTTGGACCGTGATTGAGTGTGTGGACAGGTGTCTTTATACAGGTAACGACTTCACACTGGAGCAAATAATACAGGTAATGAGAGCAGAGTAGGAGAAAAACTAACAGGTCTGTGAGAGCAGAATTCTTGCTAGTTTGCCGGTGATAAAATACTTATGTCATGCAAGAAATTGCTATTTAATCATGTAAAAACCATATACTGTGATTTTCTGCATTGTTTTTATTACATTCTGTCTCTCACAGTTGAAGTGAACCTGCAATCACGAATACAGACTTTGTAGATGGAAAATATTGCAAAATCGGCATTGTATCAAATACTTATTTTCCCAATTGTATGTGTACAGGAAAGGAAAAATTAAAGAAAATATATCAGAGCCATGAAAAAAGAGAATATAATGACTGAGTTAGATTTATCAAAACTAGTACAAAAGACATAAGATGGGTTTGCCCACAGCGATTAGATCTCATTATTTCTCTATAAATGACAGCTGGCATCTCTTTGCTTGCAATGTGTAACTCTTCCCATTTATTTTTGCATCTGTTTTCTTGTGTCCTTTCTGACTTTTCCACTTTACTTGATATATCCGGAGATTAGTAGTGTGAGATTTACAGCTTTATAAGAAAATAAAAATTGTGATACTATGTCGGGAGATGTTTATGCTATGTGTGTCTGTTGGGATGTAAATTGCAAACTGTTGAGGATTTCGCTAGCTTGCACTAAATTTGTTTTGTTACAAATTGGCGCCATTAACCAAAATCAAGCAAAAAAAAAGTAATTGACACGTCAGTAAATGAGATGAAAATAGAGCTATTGCATTGACTTAACATGGAGCCGATGACTAATGAACGGGCCTACGCAATCACCAGCTGCAACTACAGCCATTGGTGATCATGTGTGCGGATATGTACTGCTTCCTATGCATCATATTTGGCATGGGCAGCGGTGACTATCCTGGTGATAGGCAATCGTACTCATCACCGATTCCTTCCTGCACCACAACCACCCCCCTTGTCTGTGCCGGCATCTGCCATGTGAGTGGCGCTAGGCAGTGATGTCATCGCTGCGTGCACTGCTCACATGATCAAATGCCCCTGATAAGCAGACAGAAGGACACCGCTATGATGGGAGTGATGTGGAGCTTAAGAATGCACTAGAATGGGGGTGGCATATCTAGGATGGGGGGCCATATACAAGAATGGGGGGGCCATATCCAGGATGGGAGGCCATATCCAGGATGGGGATCATATCCAGGATGGGTGATCATATCCAAGATGGGAGGACATATCCAGGATGGAGAGGCCATATGTAGGATGGGAGAGGCTATATTGAGGATGTGGGGCCATACCCAAAATGGGAGGTCATATTTAGGAGGGGGGATCATATCCAGGATGGGAGGCCATAATCAGGATGGTAATCATATTCAGGATGGGTGATCATATTCAGGATGGGGGGTCATATCCAGGATGGGGGGATCATATCCAGGATGGGTAATCATATCCAGGATGGGGAATCATATCCAGGATATGGGTCATATCCAGGATGGGGAGTCATATCCAGGATGGGGAATCATATCCAGGATGGGGAGTCATATCCAGGATGGGGAATCATATCCAGGATGGGGAGTCATATCCAGGATGGGGAGTCATATCCAGGATGGGGAATCATATCCAGGATGGGGAGTCATATCCAGGATGGGGAATCATATCCAGGATGGGTGATCATATTCAGGATGGGGGGTCATATCCAGGATGGGGAGACATATTCAGGATGGGAATCATATTCAGGATGGGTGATCATATTCAGGATGGGGGTCATATCCAGGATGGAGAATCATATCCAGGATGGGGAGTCATATCCAGGATGGGGAGTCATATCCAGTTTGGAGGGCCATATCCAGGATGGGGGATCATATCCAGGATGGGGAATCATATCCAGGATGGGGAATCATATCCAGGATGGGGAGTCATATCCAGGATGGGGAATCATATCCAGGATGGGGAGTCATATCCAGTTTGGAGGGCCGTATCCAGGATGGGGGATCATATCCAGGAAGGGGGCCATATCCAGAATGGGAGATCATAAACCATGATGGGGGGGAAGGTATATACCACGATGGGGGGCCACATCCAGGATGTGAGATCATAAACCAGAATGGGGGACTATAAACCAGGATGGGGGACTATAAACCAGGATGGGCAGGCTATATACAAGGATGGGGGGGGCCATGTACGAAGATGCAGGCCCTATCCAGGGTGGGGTATCATAAACCAGGATGGGTGGGCTATATACACTAGGATGGGGAACATATATTACCTCTGAAGGGGCCCAGGATGAGGACACTACCCCCATAACAGTGTCAGCAGCAGATCTCCGCCCATAATAATGTTTTCCTCCTCTAAAATTTGGGTGCGTCTTATATTCCAAAAAATATGTTAATTTAATTTGTTTTTAAATGGAAATAGAATTCAATTCCATTGGAATGTATTCGCTCATCTCCAGATAAAAGCAACATTTCAAGCCTTGAGACACTTGCAAGAAAACAAACCATATAGGAAAGGCAAAGTCTTTTAGCAATTTCTCACTCTGGTAACATTGTGTTATTTCTTTGCAGACACGTTTCCGAATGGGTTCCCCACCGAAAACACCAATTGTATGAATAAGCGGAGGGTCCGGATATGGCTGGCAATCTGTGAAATAACTGTCCCATTTCTGCATTACAATCTCATTTTTATATGGAATGTTTTTGTATATTATGAGCAAATAGAAAATGGAGTTTAACAATGAATGCCCGGGTGAGCTATGATTATATCTATCTGAGCTACATTAGGTAAGCTTTCAAGTGAGCAGCGGCAGAATACTATAATTGCTACATGTCAAGGATGACTGAATGGTTCCATCGGAGGGGAAGTAAAGTGCCGCAAACTCCTTAAAGAAAGCTATATTTAGTCGGCACGACTGCACACATTGGCGAGCCGGCCAAGATTTGGCACCGCATCCTTCAAAGGGGACAAAATATTGCTTAAGAACTTGACTGTGGTCAGTAGGAAGTCAATTATCATTGCCAAGTAAACAGAGGGATTGGAAGATAAATAAGATAAATAAAAGATTTCTCCGAAATTCACTTTGAGACCAGATTTTATCTCACGATGATTTATGTGATTTAGATTAAAGAGGTTGTCCCCTTCTTTAACATTGATGACCTCTCCTTAGGGGTCATAAATGTTTGATCAATCGGGGTCCGTTACATGACACCCCCTAGATCAGTTGTTCTTGGTGCCGGTGGCGTCAACCTGTGGCCGGAAATGCTCAGTTGCGGTGCTGCTCCATTTTCTGTTAGTGGCCACAGCTGGGTACTACACTTCCGCCTCCTCTGGATCTGCTTTATCTTCTGATAGTGGCCACGACTGGGTACTACACATCCGCCTCCTTCGGAGCTGGTCTATCTTCTGATAGTGGCCACGGCTGGGTACTACACATCCGCCTCCTCCGGTGTTGCTCCATTTTCTGATAGTGGCCACGGCTGGGTACTACACATCCGCCTCCTCCGGTGTTGCTCCATTTTCTGATAATGGCCGCGACTGGGTACTACACATCCGCCTCCTCTGGAGCTGCTCTATCTTCTGATAGTGGCCACCGCTGGGTACTACACATCCACCTCCTCCGGTGTTGCTCCATCTTCTGATAGTGGCCACGGCTGGGTACTACACATCCGCCTCTTCCGGTGTTGCTCCATTTTCTGATAGTGGCCGCGACTGGGTACTACACATCCGCCTCCTCTGGAGCTGCTCTATCTTCTGATAGTGGCCACGACTGGGTACTAGACATCCGCCTCCTCCGAAGCTGATTTTTCTTCTGATAGTGGCCGCGGCCGGGTACTACACATCCGCCTCCTCTGGAGCTGCTCTATCTTCTGATAGTGGCCACGACTGGGTACTAGACATCCGCCTCCTCCGGTGTTGCTCCATCTTCTGATAGTGGCCGCGACTGCGTACTACACATCCGCCTCCTCTGGAGCTGCTCTATCTTCTGATAGTGGCCACGGCTGGGTACTACACATCCGCCTCCTCCGGTGTTGCTCCATCTTCTGATAGTGGCCACGGCTGGGTACTACACATCCGCCTCCTCCGGTGTTGCTCCATTTTCTGATAGTGGCCGCGACTGGGTACTACACATCCGCCTCCTCTGGAGCTGCTCTATCTTCTGATAGTGGCCACGACTGGGTACTAGACATCCGCCTCCTCCGAAGCTGATTTTTCTTCTGATAGTGGCCGCGGCCGGGTACTACACATCCGCCTCCTCTGGAGCTGCTATTTCTTCTGATAGTGGCCACGACTGGGTGCTACAAATCCGCCTCCTCCGAAGCTGATTTTTCTTCTGATAGTGGCCGTGGCCAGGTCCTACACATCCACCTCCTCCGGAGCTGCTCCATCCATCTTCTGATAGTGGCCGCGGCCGGGTATTACACATCCGCCTCCTCCGGAGCTGCTCCATCTTCTGATAGTGTCCTCAGACAGGTACTACACATCCACTTTCTATTCAAATCAATAGGAGGCAGATGTGTCAAAGGGACTGTGGGGCAAAGGGAAACCAAGGTGCCTGATTTGCCCCCTCAAGCTAGGAAGCCCTGAATTATCCCTAACTCAGAAGTTCTCCTGAAGGTGGAGAGGCCTGAGTCTCCACCTTGGCCCTGATCCTATGCAGCCCTGAGCTGATTTCCAGGCCCCCTCCTACCGAAGCTGGAAAGTTAAGGAACCCTTGGATAAAGACACACAAACCAGCACACACACACACAGGGAGAATACAATAAGTAAGAAGGGAGAAAACAAGTACAAGAAGGAGTAAAAATACAGTAACATTTTCACCAAACTGATACCAGATTACTGGAACACCAAGGAAAGGACCGGTACTGCTGGAGCAAAGTAGAAGCAATAGTTGGCATGAGAAAACAGATTCCACCATCTTAAAAAGGCAGGGAGTAACTGTGATTGGCCTTCCAAAATATGTGATCTAAAAGGTAATCAGGAATCATACAAAGATTAACTCCCACTGACCTGATCACTAATGAGAACACAGCTGGCCGGTCCAAGCCTGCCTGTGCACCTCAGAAGCCTCAGAGAAACCTCAATGAGGAGTAACAGAATCTGAAGCGCAAACAGAGCCAGATGCCGCCATGACACTCTGCAGGTTTTGACGCCATGTGACAAGATGTGCAGTACTCAACTATGGCCACAATCTGAAGGTGGAGCACCTCTGTGTCATGAGAATCTCCCTTCATTAGGAGACTTATGACAGCTCTGGGATCTGAGTTTCACATGAACTTGTGAAGACTTTGGATTTTAAACATAATTGTTTTCTTTTAGATTTTCCTTCCTGGTAGCTCCTGGTTAGTGTGACTTAGCTGTAGCGAGTTTATGACCACTCTTCTTCCCTTTAAATAGTCACATGATCTCTCACCTGAGGATAGTAGATAAATTTGTTCTGTTCTGACCACCGTGCAGGGAGAAGGCCTCTATTGGCTGCTGGAGTTCTATTGTTGGAGTCGTGTCATCTGTATTCCTGATGTTTGGCTGTAGCAGTCAGGTTTTTATTGTATCCTTTATTGTCTATGTTCCCCGGTGTGTCTACCATCCCCTGAGTTGGACAAGTGTAGAGGTGAAGACTTGGGCATTCACCGGCCTTTGCACTAGCTAGGGTGAGAGGAGGGACACTACAGGAACTAGGCACATGGGGGAAGGACCTGTTTAGGGACATTAGGGAAGCTCAGGGGCCAGACACAAGTTATTGTCAGGAGGTGTCCTATTCCACGCTCCCTATAAGTATTCCTCTCCCTTTTCATGCCATTTTAACCTCTGAGGTGCACCGTGCACTGGACACCCCCTAGTCGTGCATGACATTCTGGAACTGAACATTTCTGGCCACTGGCAGCCGCCACCATCACCGAGGGCAGCTGATTGGCCATAGTGGACAACCTCTTTAATATACAAGGGAATCGACTAGCATATGTAAAAGGGATGCATCAATTTAAAACCTAATACAAAGGTACGAGCGAATCAAGTGTAATTACAAAATAAATCTTTATTTCAATCAGATTTTCCGGTTACATGTATTTTTTACATTTTTTTTTTAGATTTTTTTCATAACTCGATCAATATTATATAATTTAATTTGAGAATCTCTGCGTTTTTTTTTTTATACCCCAGCATGTTAATTCTTGTAGCATTTTTTCACTCAAAGAAAGCAAAGAAATAGCGAAAAAAATAGTTTTTTCAGCATTTTTCACAGCATTTTTAAAGATTTTTAGGAGAATAAACTAACTTTATCAAACCTGTATTATAGACTAAGCACACATGTCATCCACACCCCAAATATGCTGCAAAAAAGATACAAAAATGCAGCAAAAACACAGAACAATGGGAATTTTGAATGCAGTGTTTTTCCACAAAAGGAGGGTAGGTTTTGGCTGCACAAAGGGATGAAACAAAAATTATTATGATTATTATTATTATATATTTATATTAGGTTCCATGATGCTAAATTCAAATCATATTTTGAACAATTGAGTGAAGTTGGCAAATGTAAAGGTCTACGGATGAAAACTATGGAGACTCGGTCAGAGGAAACAATTGGACTTGTGCGACGCCCCATAGGATAACATTGGTCTGATCACGGACCGACCATATGGTCAGCATAGTGCGCTTAAGGTGGTGTGCCAAGATTCTCCTAAGGCTTCCAATGTGAACCGCCGCCTTCATCCAAAACCTATATAATAACACAATATTGAATCTTATAAACCTCCTATATTCCCTATTCATTCTTCATTCTCCCCACGCTCCTCGTCTGCCGGCAGCGGAGAGCTTGACTTCTAATTTTCCTACTAATTGGTTAAGTGGGAATAAAAGAGGTTATTTATAATACTGTTAAAATAGAGGAGTAATAATGAAATGTTTGGAGCGATTGCCACTTTGCCGGTTGTTCTTTAACTGCTTTTACTATCACTGAGAAGCTCGATGTTATATTGTAAAATATGAGATTTATGTATTATGATATTCTATAAATCCAGCACTGTATAAACCGCAAAAGCCTGGAAGTATCCATCCAGAAGAGTGACGCCATTACATAATAACTGCATATATTAATGATTAGACCTGATTAGACTGGTGTACTTATTCTGAAAATCCATCTGAAAAGTGATGGATTTTGTGAGGACAAGTGTATTCAGTTTCCGCCCTCCTAGCTTCACTGAGAGCTGCAGCTTATACTGAGCAGCAGCAGGGAGGAGGAACACTGAGGAGCCATAAAATAGGCTATGTGGGCAAAGATTCAGCAGCAGGAAGGAGGGACATTGAGGAGCTGTCAGTCAGGGTAGGGGAGCATAGATTCACCAGCAGGGAGGAGGGACACTGAGGAGCTGTCAGTCAGCGTAGGGGAGCATATATTCACCAGCAGGGAGGTCTGACACTGAGGAGCTGTCAGTCAGGGTAGGTGGGTAGAGATTCAGCAGCAGGGAGAAGGGACACTGAGGAGCTGTAAAATAGACTATGTGGGCATAAATCCAGCAGCAGGGAGGAGGGACACTGAGGAGCTGTCAGTCAGGGTAGGTGGGTAGAGATTCAACAGCAAGGAGAAGGGACACTGAGGAGCTATAAATCAGGCTATGTGGGCATAAATCCAGCAGCAGGGAGGAGGGACACTGAGGAGCTGTGAATCATATCATATGGGCATAGACACATCAGAAGAGATGTGGAACACTGAGGCTCTGTAAATCAGGCTTTATGGGCACAGATTCAGCAGCAGGGAGGAGGGACATTGAGCTGCTGTCAGTCAGGGTATGTCAGCAAACATTCAGCAGCAAGAAGGAGGAGTAATGAGGAACTGTATATTGGTCTATGTGGGTAGAGATTCAGCAACAGGGAAGAGAAACGCTGAGTAGCTTTCAGTCAGGTTATGTGGGCATAGATACATCAGCAGGGAGGAGGGACAATGTAGAGCTGTAAATCAATCTATGTGGGCATACATTCAGCAGCAGGGAGGAGGGACTCTGAGGAGCTGTGAATCTGATTATATGAGCATAGACACATCAGAAGAGATGTGGAACACTGAGGAGCTTTAAATCAGGCTTTATGGGCACAGATTCAGCAGCATGGAGGAGGGACACTGAGGAGCTGTAAATCAGGTTATGTGGGCATAGATTCAGATGCATGGAGGAAAGACACTGAGGAGCTGTCAGTCAGGGTAGGGGAGCATAGATTCACCAGCAGGGAGGAGGGACACTGAGGAGCTGTCAGTCAGGGTAGGTGGGTAGAGATTCAGCAGCAGGGAGAAGGGACACTGAGGAGCTGTAAAATAGACTATGTGGGCATAGATTCAGCAGCAGCAGAGAGGAGGGACACTGAGGAGCTGTCAGTCAGGGTAGGTGGGTAGAGATTCAACAGCAAGGAGAAGGGACACTAAGGAGCTATAAATCAGGCTTTATGGGCACAGATTCAGCAGCATGGAGGAGGGACACTGAGGAGCTCTAAATCAGGTTATGTGGGCACAGATTCAGCTGCATGGAGGAAAGACACTGAGGAGCTGTCAGTCAGGGTAGGGGAGCATAGATTCACCAGCAGGGAGGAGGGACACTGAGGAGCTGTCAGTCAGGATAGGGGAGCATAGATTCACCAGCAGGGAGGAGGAACACTGAGGAGCTGTCAGTCAGGGTAGGGGAGCATAGATTCACCAGCAGGGAGGAGGGACACTGAGGAGCTGTCAGTCAGGGTAGGGGAGCATAGATTCACCAGCAGGGAGGAGGGACACTGAGGAGCTGTCAGTCAGGGTAGGGGAGCATAGATTCAGCAGCAGGGAGGAGGGACACTGAGGAGCTGTCAGTCAGGGTAGGGGAGCATGTGTCACATGTGTCACATTGGCCCCGGGAAGATGAGTTCCACCAACTCTGGAACTGCGCCTGCCCCGGGGGTGAGTATAGGCTTTTTTATTGGGAATGAGAAGGGGTTCTCCATGTAATGCATCAGACAGTTAATATTCAGCATTAGTCGTTCTTAGCTTCAATTATCAAAAAAAGGGGGATTAAAATGAAAAAATTGTTCAGTCCAGACCTGGATGTGAACAGATTCCTATGATCATACACACGCGGACGTTGAGACTTTGTACTTTGTTTTGATTGCTGAAAGCCTAAATGTTATTTTGGATGCGAGCTATTACCAATTCTTTTGTATTTATCCTTCAAAGAGCGCTCTGTAATTTCAATATCAATCACACATTTATCTGTCATTTGCTTTGACAGATCCGGTAGTTTCACTGTTATCAAACACAAGATAAGTAAGATATGGAAATTTGTAAAATTGACAGTGTTTTATACATGAAGCCTTACGTGCCCCTCGCGGGCCAGACACACATGGAGCAAGGTGCGGACAAAAGCAACATAACACTGCAATCAAACAGCTGTACATGTCAAATGAATGAGGAGATGAGAATTAATAATTACTTAAAATGAGATTGAATATAACATATTCCAAATCATGACTTGTATGGATTGTCCACTACTGGATAAAGAACCTATAGAATTGCATATCTGAAACGGTTGCAGCAAACAACACAGGACCCAATTTATCATTTGCAGGAGTTTTTTAGTCAACCTACTTTTTTTTGTCTTGTGGGTTACGTATTTTGAGCCAAACAAATCTTTGTGTTTCTGGTCACAATGGGGACACAGTCCAGGTACGGGTGCGGGGCTCAGATCTTATCCTCGGGCTGCTTCCCAGGATATGAGTACAGACGATCGTCAAAAAAGAAGCGGAGTCCGGCATCCATTCCAGATAAGAAAAAAAGGGAAAGTAGGAAATGTGTCCTTTAAAATCCATATTTTATTAAAGGGGAGGGGAACGCCAGGCCTCAAAGGCCACCAACCATGCAGATTTTCATTATATCCATAGTATTGTGTGGCGCCCCGCAACGAGTGCGTCACAGGAGTGTATTTCAGCCAAGACAGCAGCAGCAATATTCTCTGACTAAGCAATGACCCAGTTAACTCAGAGATCCATACCCTACATGCATCATCAGCATAGAGGGCCAATAAGGTCCTGGTGGGCGGAGTGTAGTGGTAGAGTGTAGAGAGAGAACTGAATTGGCAACGTAGGAGAAGGGAGCAAAAACAACAAGCTCTGCAACCTAGGAGAGGGGGCCTGCACAGTCCCGTGCAGCCCCCTGGCCATCACCCCCGGCTGGGCGCCATTACTCCGGTGCCTCAACAACCGGACTCTGGGCGACAGCATACGGGTCAAGTTCATCCCGTGCCCATTTACAGCCGGTCTACTGGTACCGAAGCTAGTAGTTGTTAAGCACTGCTACGTGAACCAGGAGTGGAGGGACCGCTTTACAGGAGCACCCCACCACCGCCGCACACACAGAATCGTCTAGCCAGCGGAGTACCCACAAAAAGGACCCAAAGCTTCCCACAAATCCGGCCAGAATTCCCCGGTAGGGAAACTGAAGCAGCCTCCTTGTACCCGATCTGGCATTCCATGGCGACCTCGACAACACAAATTAGTTACAATGGAGGAACACCGCGGAGCTCTGAGAAACACTGGTCATTGCTGAGTCCACCCGGTTCGTTACCCGTCACTGTATGCCATGTATCACCTGCTGGCTACAGTAAAGTACCCATTACAGAGACTTTCAGTGTCCGTGCCTTCTTATGAACTGGCTCTCTCCGCACACTAAGGTAACCGCAGCTGCCTCAGAACATCTTGTGCAGCTCCTGGCTCTGGGGATCACCGCTCAGCCTGTGGGGAGCGTTCCATCTTGCTGCATTCCATCCCCCGGAGGCCCAAGCAGCGCCGGTGGACTTCACCAGAATACTCATAGGTGGCATCACGAAACAACTAACCCCTTTAACTGTTCAACCAACGACATCTTCATTGAATCTGGACCACCGGGCCTCACTACCGGCAGGCGCAGTTCCCGTGACAAGGAGGATGAAGAAAACGCCTGTCCCTCGGCGTCCCGGCCATGGTGAGTCAATTGCACAGGGGTTGGAATCGTCACCAGTGCATGTTATATTATCACCTGTGCAATACTAAGGAAATCCGGAAAATATGACCTGTTGGCAGCCCTCGAGGTCTGGAGTTCCCCACCCCCATTTTATTGGTACATTTTGATAAAAACCCAACACATTTCAGGCAACAAAGCCATTACTCATGGCATACTCAAGCCTTGTCATGAGTAAGTGCTTTGTCGCCTGAACTGTGTTGACTTTTTAACATAATGTACCAATAAAACAGGGGTGGAGAACTCCAGGCCTCGAGGGCCGCCAACAGGTCATGTTTTCAGGATTTCCTTAGTATTGAAAGGGGTTGCAGCTGACATCATTCTGTTATTGTTATTTATTTATAAGAGCAGATTGGTTAAAGGGGATTAGTGGCTGAAATCATTGTCTTTTTCTGTTAGCCATGTTATTTTCAAAGAAACACTTGCAATCATCATTGATTTGCATCAAAAAGGCTTTACAAGCCAGGACATTGCTGCTTGTAAAACTGTCCCTAAATTAACAATTTATCAGATCATCAAGAATTTGAAAGAAAGAGGTTCAATTGCTGAGAAGAAGGCTTCAGGAAACCAAAAAGTGTCCAGCAAATGCAAGGACTATCTCGTAATATAGAGGATTTAGCTACAGGACTAGTTCAATGCCAGTGCAGAGCTTGCTCCTGAATGGCAGCAGTCAATGCATTTGTATGCACAGGGAGGTGAAGGCTTTAGACAGCTGGCTTGGTGTCGATGAGAACTTTAGGTCAATCCTCAAAAAGCAGGAGAACAAATGAAAACCCGGAAATTGTGATAACTCCTACAATTAATCAGTCAGGATTTGGCCGGGAAGAAGGGCAGAAATCTGTAAAATAAGGGTCAACACTGTAAATACTGAGTCTTGGTATAAAATAGATGCTTTCGACAATTAGGATATAAACACTAATGGAATGCTGATAATTGTACTTCAGTAACCATAGAAACAACTGACTAAAAGATTGAAGAACGCTGAAGCGACAAACCAAAGTAAACCAAAATGTGTTCACAATACAGGTCACTGGATCACATAGGGTTACAAACTTGATGATTTATACAGATACTTCAGTAAGAAAACTAGAGCATTGAGAATATTTTCCCAGGATTGGCATATTTGTAAGATTTTGCATGATGGCTACCTCTGTCAGTGTGTAGACAGGATTCACATTAGCAATCCCATGTTGAATTAATAGTTGTCACGAAAGTTGTTAAGTGGATAAAGGAATGAAAGCAGGATGGTGATAACAGCAAGGTTAACTGGTCTGACCCTAAAGGCCGGGGTCCCTACTCTGATGGTGAGGAGGTCTGGGCCACCAACCTTGCCTTCTGCTTCTCAACCAACCCATTATCTGCACCCACAGACCAGGACAGAGGCAGCAAGTTTCCCAAGATGGCAATCCTCAAGGGTAACAACGGCAGGAAAGTTTCAGCAGACCAAAAGAACGTCTTACTGCACGCACGGTCAGAGCAGAGTAAAACTCTATCTGCGACATCAGCTTGTGGAAGGAGGCTATTTAAAGGCCGGGGATGTTGTCACCTGACAAACCCAAAACTTCCCACCTGAAGAGCCACACACAGCAGCATCTATACATTAACACTGAATGTGCAAAAGGAAAAAGACACACATTTAATATGTAACACAGCATTTCATATGGACGAAAGAGCAGTCAATACGTGACAATAGTAGACTAATTGTCTTCCACACATCAGAGTAAAAGTGTAGCTGCTATGAGCAGAGAGCGGATGGAGAACTTAGGTGGGGAATAATTCTGTCTTCTAAGGCCGCTTCCCCAAGGGCGTACAAAAAATACACATGTAGCACATTCTATTTTGACCATCCGAGTGGTCATTTATATGTATAGTCCATGTGACATGTATCGGATTTGTATCGGAAAAAAAATGCATGACACTAAAATTAATGAGTTTTATGTGTTAAAGATGGGCAAAGATAAAAAGATAGATAGTAGATAGATAGATAGATAGATAGATAGATAGACCACCATTATAGAAGAGAAAAAGTAGACTTATTTATTCCCCCAAGACCGAAACGTTTTAGCTATCCAGCAGCCTTTCTCAAGAAGCCTTTTCTTTTCTATACAGATAACTTTTCAGCAGCCTCATTATCATCACAAACAAGGTCACATATGTACAATGACTAATAACTCTTCTGTATGCATTAAATAACACAGGATCCACCATTCACAATAGGTGATATCACAGCTCACCTCCTCCTCCTGTACAATGACTGATAACACCTCTATATACAGTAGATAACACAGGATCCACCATTCACAATAGGTGATATCACAGCTCACCTCCTCCTCCTGTACAATGACTGATAACACCTCTATATACAGTAGATAACACAGGATCCACCATTCACAATAGGTGATATCACAGCTCACCTCCTCCTCCTGTACAATGACTGATAACACCTCTATATACAGTAGATTAACACAGGATCCACCATTCACCAATAGGTGATATCATAGCTCACCTCCTCCTGTACAATGACTGATAACACCTCTAATACAGTAGATAACACAGGATCCACCATTCACAATAGATGATATCACAGCTCACCTCCTCCTCCTGTACAATGACTGATAACACCTCTATATACAGTAGATAACACAGGATCCACCATTCACAATAGGTGATACTCACAGCTCACCTCCTCCTCCTGTACAATGACTGATAACACCTCTATATACAGTAGATAACACAGGAGCCACCATTCACAATAGGTGATATCACAGCTCACCTCCTCCTGTACAATGACTGATAACACTCTATATACAGTAGATAACACTGGATCCACCATTCACAATAGGTGATATCACAGCTCACCTCCTCCTG
This sequence comes from Allobates femoralis, assembly GCA_033576535.1. Classification (NCBI taxonomy): domain Eukaryota; kingdom Metazoa; phylum Chordata; class Amphibia; order Anura; family Aromobatidae; genus Allobates; species Allobates femoralis. The sequence goes on from JARQOC010000005.1 coordinate 558,434,338, forward strand.
TACAATGACTGATAACACCTCTATATACAGTAGATAACACAGGATCCACCATTCACAATAGGTGATATCACAGCTCACCTCCTCCTGTACAATGACTGATAACACCTCAATATACAGTAGATAACACAGGATCCACCATTCACAATAGGTGATATCACAGCTCACCTCCTCCTCCTGTACAGTGACTGATAACACCTCTATATACAGTATATAACACAGGATCCACCATTCACAATAGGTGATGTCACAGCTCACCCTCCTCCTGTACAATGACTGATAACACTCTATATACAGTAGATAACACAGGATCCACCATTCACAATAGGTGATATCACAGTCACCTCCTCCTGTACAATGACTGATAACACCTCTATATACAGTAGATAACACAGGATCCACCATTCACAATAGGTGATATCACAGCTCACCCTCCTCCTGTACAATGATGATAACACCTATATATACAGCAGATAACACAGGATCCACCATTCACAATAGGTGATATCACAGCTCACCTCCTCCTCCTGTACAATGACTGATAACACCTCTATTTACAGCAGATAACACAGGATCCACCATTCACAATAGGTGATATCACAGCTCACCTCCTCCTGTACAATGATGATAACATCTCTTATACAGTAGATAACACAGGATCCACCATTCACAATAGGTGATATCACAGCTCACCTCCTCCTGTACAATGACTGATAACACCTCTATATACAGTAGATAACACAGGATCCACCATTCACAATAGGTGATATCACGTCACCTCCTCCTGTACAATGACTGATAACATCTCTATATACAGTAGATAACACAGGATCCACCATTCACAATAGGTGATATCACAGCTCACCTCCTCCTGTACAATGACTGATAACACCTCTATATACAGTAGATAACACAGGATCCACCATTCACAATAGGTAATATCACAGCTCACCTCCTCCTTACAATGACTGATAACACCTCTATATACAGTAGATATACAGGATCACCATTCACAATAGTGATATCACAGCTCACCTCCTCCTGTACAATGACTGATAACACTCTATATACAGTAGATAACACAGGATCCACCATTCACAATGGTGATATCACAGCTCACCATCCTCCTGTACAATGACTGATAACACCTCTATATACAGTAGATAACACAGGATCACCATTCACAATAGGTGATATCACAGCTCACCTCCTCCTGTACAATGACTGATAACATCTCTATATACAGTAGATAACACAGGATCCACCATTCACAATAGGTGATATCACAGCTCACCTCCTCCTGTACAATGACTGATACAATAACACCTCTATCTACAGTAGATAACACAGGATCCACCATTCACAATAGGGATATCACAGCTCACTCTCCTCCTCCTGTACAATGACTGATAACACCTCTATATACAGTAATAACACAGGATCCACCATTCACAATAGGTGATATCACAGCTCACCTCTCCTCCTGTACAATGACTGATAACACCTCTATATACAGTAGATAACACATGGATTCACCATTCACAATAGGTGATATCACAGCTCACCTCCTCCTCCTGTACAATGACTGATAACACCTCTATATACAGCAGATAACACAGGATCCACCATTCACAATAGGTGATATCACAGCTCACCTCCTCCTGTACAATGATGATAACACCTCTATATACAGTAGATAAACACTGGATCCACCATTCACAATAGGTGATATCACAGCTCCACCTCCTCCTGTACAATGCTGATAACACCTCTATATACAGTAGATAACACAGGATCCACCATTCACAATAGGTGATATCACAGCTCACCTCCTCCTGTACAATGACTGATAAACACTCTATATACAGTAGATAACATGGATCCACCATTCACAATAGGTGATATCACAGCTCACCTCCTCCTGTACAATGACTGATAACACCTCTATATACAGTAGATAACACAGGATCCACCATTCACAATAGTGATATCACAGCTCACCTCCTCCTCCTGTACAATGACTGATAACACCCTATATACAGTAGATAACACAGGATCCACCATTCACAATAGGTGATATCACAGCTCACCTCCTCCTCCTGTACAATGATGATAACACCTCTATTACAGAGATAACACAGGATCCACCATTCACATAGGTGATATCACAGTCACTCTCCTCCTGTACAATGACTGATAACACCTTATATATACAGTAGATAACACGGGATCCACCATTCACAATAGGTGATATCACAGCTCACTCCTCCTCTGTACAATGACTGATAACACTCTATATACAGTAGATAACACAGGACACCATTCACAATAGGTGATATCACAGCTCACCTCCTCTCCTTGTACAATGATGATAACACCTCTATATACAGTAGATAACACAGGATCCACCATTCACAATAGGTGATGTCACAGCTCACCTCCTCCTGTACAATGACTGATAACACTCTATATACAGTAGATAACACAGGATCCACCATTCACAATAGGTATATCACAGCTCACCTCCTCCTGTACAATGACTGATAACACCTCTATATACAGTAGATAACAGATCCACCATTCACAATAGGTGATATCACAGTCACCTCCTCCTGTACAATGACTGATAACACTCTATATACAGTAGATAACACAGGATCCACCATTCACAATGTGATATCACAGCTCACCTCCCTCCTGTACAATGACTGATAACACCTCTATATACAGTAGATAACACAGGATCCACCATTCACAATAGGTGATATCACAGCTCACCTCTCCTCCTGTACAATGACTGATAACACCTCTATATACAGTAGATACACAGGATCCACCATTCACAATAGGTGATATCACAGCTCACCTCCTCCTCCTGTACAATGACTGATAACACCTCTATCTACAGTAGATAACACAGGATTCCACCATTCACAATAGGTGATATCACAGCTCACTCCTCCTCCTGTACAATGACTGATAACACCATCTATATACAGTAGATAACACAGGATCCACCATTCACAATAGGTGATATCACAGCTCACCTCCTCCTCCTGTACAATGACTGATAACACCTCTATATACAGTAGATAACACAGGATTCACCATTCACAATAGGTGATATCACAGCTCACTCCTCCTCCTGTACAATGACTGATAACACCTCTATATACAGTAGATAACACAGGATCCACCATTCACAATAGGTGATATCACAGCTCACCCTCCTCCTGTACAATGACTGATAACACCTCTATATACAGTAGATAACACAGGATCCACCATTCACAATAGGTGATATCACAGCTCACCTCCTCTCCTGTACAATGACTGATAACACCTCTCTATATACAGTAGATAACACAGGATCCACATTCACAATAGGTGATATCACAGCTCACCTCCTCCTGTACAATGACTGATAACACTCTATATACAGTAGATAACACTGGATCCACCATTCACAATAGGTGATATCACAGCTCACCTCCTCCTGTACAATGACTGATAACACCTCTATATACAGTAGATAACACAGGATCCACCATTCACAATAGGTGATATCACAGCTCACCTCCTCCTGTACAATGACTGATAACACCTCTAATATACAGTAGATAACACAGGATCCACCATTCACAATAGGTGATATCACAGCTCACCTCCTCCTCCTGTACAATGACTGATAACACCTCTATATACAGTAGATAACACAGGATCCACCATTCACAATAGGTGATATCACAGCTCACCTCCTCCTGTACAATGACTGATAACACCTCTATATACAGAGATAACACAGGATCCACCATTCACAATAGAGGATATCACAGCTCACCTCCTCCTCCTGTACAATGACTGATAACACCTCTATATACAGTAGATGACACAGGATCCACCATTCACAATAGGTGATATCACAGCTCACCTCCTCCTCCTGTACAATGACTGATAACACCTCTATATACAGTAGATAACACAGGATCCACCATTCACAATAGGTGATGTCACAGCTCACCTCCTCCTCCTGAACAATGACTGAAAAGACAAACCCTTCCTGATCCCTGGATCATATACAATATATAGAATAGAACTGAGCACATCAATCACAGTCCAGGATATAAGAGGAAAGTGATGACTATACTTGTGTTTTTTTAAATGTGAAACATGAAAATCCATTGAACAGCAAAATTGCTGAACGTTCCCATAGAACATGATGTATCGAAACCTTCCGACAAGAATAATCTCATTAAATTCTCATTTTAGTGCAATGAAATAACTAAAGCAAAGCAGTATCTATGGGTTATGTCCATCACTGGAGCAACGTCCCTAATAATACCACGAGGAAAGTGATCCAATATCTGTCTATTATAAAGCAGACGGAGCAGCACGGAATGTGGGAATTTTCCTGTTGTTTCATGCTACGGGCTATAAAATGTATAATTTTACCAACAGCGCTATTCATGTTCCCAAGTATTGTTCTGACTTTAGAAATTTGGCAGGAGACTTCAGCTATGTGAGATGGATGCAAATTATAAATCAGCAGAAATGTTCTTTTATTGCCTTAAATCAATCTTTTAAGCAATTGTGTCATTGTATAAGATCAAGTCGAGGATGTTGACCTTGACTTACACCTGTATGGGGATCCGTATGCGTCTCGGACACAATAAGAGTTACTGCTGTGTTTGGTGTGCTGAGCTGTCAGTAGTTGGTTGACAGCGCAGGCTTTCATTCTGATTTTGGGTGGTCCTGAGTTGCCCAGGTGTTCCATCTTCCCTGTGATTGCTCTACTACTTTACTGAGCAACTGTGGCGCCCTGCTCACACAGGTAGCCACAGACCTCTCTAATGCACAGTTGGGTTTCCACAGCAGGTATCTACTACAAACAACACCTTCCACCCCAGCACAGTAGGGGGAGCCCAACTTGCTGCCCTTAGGCAAGATCCCCTATAAATACTGCTGCTGGGGGAGGAGTTAGTCAGAGTGTGCAGACGCTAGGAGAGCTGCGAAGACGTCCTGGTGGTCGGTGCCGCGGTTAGGCCCGAACCAGTGACCCGGAGTGGCCCTTCTAGCCTAAGTGGGGACAGAAGGCGAGGAGCAGACAGCCTAAAGGGAGTGAAGAACTTGTGGAAGTTCGCCCAAAGAAGTACCGGACACAGGGGAATCCGCACCTGTGGGATACTCCAGGACCACAGAAAATCCCGTCACACCGTGGAGGCTTCAGCCACCCGGTTTCCCATGTGGGTCAAGAGAGGGAGCCAGACACAGCCGTGCAGCACCGCAGTGATCAGAGAAGGTAACCCGGAGACCACACAGGAGGAGAGACAGTCATCAGAGTCAGGAAGAGAGAGGAGGCAAGTTTGGCTGCATGCAGGCTGTGCTTCGATCACTACACAGGAATAGAGGAGGCCTTATACCCACTTGCTGTGGGACCCACTGTGCAACCTGGTCACCTGTCAGTGCCCTGGAGAACTTTACCTGCATATCATCAGTAAAAGGTAAAAGAGACTTTGCAATATGCGCGTGTCATTCCTCTCCGTTCCTGGTGCCCCTCATAGACTGCTCCAGCACTCCCTATTCCAGCCACAGCTTCAATACAAGCTGCCCCTTCTCACAACGCTGCCCCGGAGATCCAGTCCTACCTGTGGAGGACTTTACTACCCTAGCCGCAATACCATCTACCTCCGGCGGACTGTGGTGGCGCTGGTGGCATCTCACCAGAAACTACAGGAGGCGTCACGACAAACTGTATATAATCCCCTGTACATATTACCCCTTTTTTGAAAGATAGGCCCAGGACACGGGGTCAGGCACGGCCACCACTCCCCGTGACAGCAGGAGCGTTAACCCTTGCAGCCTGACGCCCAAGTACCCCAAAGCCTGGGCGCAACATATCCTCTCCCAGAAATATTCCTGTTATATGTTTTATTTGAGTGGTGCTTTTGGCCTATATTCCTTTGTCTGTCTAGTTCTTATCAAAATTATCTGACCCTGAACTGTTGCCTGAATACTCTTCCGTCAGCTTCCATTACTTGATGGGATCTTCTGGTATTTTGGCCATGGAACATGACTTATGTCACAGGTGTTCCGTATTCCCTGTGATTGCTCTGCTACTTTACTGAGCAGCCTCTCCCAGAACTCTGCCAGTCGTGCATTCTATTTGAGTGGTGATGTTGGTCAATATTCTTTTGTTTGTCTAGTTCTTATCATATTTATCTGACCCAAAACTGTTGTCTGATTAATCTTCTGTTAGCTCCCAGTACTTGATGGGATCTTCTGGTATTTTAACCATGGAACATGACTATGTCTCAGGTGTTCCATCTGCCCTATGATTGCTCTGCTACTTTACTGAGCAACCTCTCCTATACAGCTGGAAACACACTGTCCGACTGACAGGCGAGTCTCTCGGATGAGTGTCAGATCATTAACCCTAAACAGCCTCCCCCTCTCTGGAGGGGAGTGTGAAGCTGCATAGAAAAACTAGCAGCTGACATTCCCATCCTGACAGGGAGAGGCCATTCCAGGTGACTGATCCAAGACACATCCGACTGCCTCACATGTCACACGGACAGTGTAATTCCAGCCTAACTCTGTCAGTTGTACATTCTATTTAAGTAGTGCTGTTGGCCTCCATTCCTTTGTCTACCTAGTGCTTATCATATTTATCTGACCCAGCAATGTTGGCTGAGTACTCTTCTCTCTGCTCCCAGTACTTGATGTGATCTTCTGGTATTTTGACTATGGAACATGACCTAAATGACCTCAGGTGTTCAATCTTCCTTGTGATTGCTCTGCTACTTTACTGAGCAACCTCTCCCAGAACTCTGCCAGTCATACATTTTATGTGAGTGGTGCTGTTGGCCTCCATTCCTTTGTCTAGATCTTATCATATTTATCTAACCCTGAACTGTTGCATGATTACTCTTCTGTCTGCTCCCAGTACTTGAGGATGTCTGAGGTGTTTTATCTTCCCTGTGATTGCTCTGCTACTTTACTGAGCAACCTCTCCCAGAAGCCTGCCAATCGTACTGTATATTCTATTTGAGTGGTGCTGTTGGCCTATATTCCTTTGTCTGCCTAGTTCTTATCATATTTATCTGATCCTGAACTGTTGCTTGATTACTCTTCTGTGCGCTCCCAGTACTTGATGGGATCTTCTGGTATTTTCACCATGGAAAATACATGACCTATATGTCTCAGGTGTTCCATTTTCCCTGTGATTGCTCTGCTACTTCACTGAGCAGCCTCTCCCAGAACTCTGCCAGTCATTCATTCTATGTGAGTGATGTTGTTGGCCTGAATTTCTGTGTCTGTCTAGTTCTTATCATGTTTATTTGACCCCACACCCTTGTTGCCTGATTACTCTTCTGTCTGCTCCCAGTACTTGATGGGATCTTCCGGTATTTTGACCATGGAACATGATCTATGTTTCTGTTGACTCTCTGAATTCTCTTTGTGCTCTCTTGGAAACATGAACCTGGACCATTGCCTAACTATGCTTCTGTCTACTCCCTGAATATATTGCGAGTTCTCCTGGAGCCTGACCCTGGATTACCTGACTTCTCAGCTGTCTCTACTACCTGTAAGTAGTGATTAGCATCACAAGATCATTGTGTAATAAAGGGAATGGGACTCAAAGAGAGATAAGCACAATAGGGTCTTACCACTGTGGTAACAGAGAACAATAGAATAGTGTGTTCACCTGGTTGTAATTTTAGTTTTATCAAACCAAGATCAATCTCTGTAACACAAGCACCTTAATCTTGTCAAAGTGACCTCAACATACACGGTCATTGGTATAAAGATGTTAATTATTCTTCACTGATGTGCTGTCACACACTATCTAAACAATTTATTCAGTCTTTTACTGCTAATTTAGCAATATCCTTGGTGAAGTTGTGAGATGTGACATCCTCTCACTATCAAGATTCTCTACACAAGGGCTGCTGTATTCCCTGCTTTGACTTTTATACTGGCTAAGTGTCACGTGTTGCTTTGCAGTCCATGTGTAATGCTGCGGTAGTTTAATCAGAGTTAATTTCCTTTAGCACATCTGGAGTTAATGCCAGACAGCTGCTGTAGGTTATGTTATGTGTGTGGCTCTTGAGGTGGAAGTGGGGGTAGTTTTCAGAACATTCAGATCTCCACTCTCTAAGACTTTAAGTAGTTCCACTTCCCTCTACAGAGTGCTGCAGATAGAGTTTAGTCACTACTAGGACCCCAGGCAGTGAAGACATGCGTGCTAATGCTGCTGCTGTTCCCTTCTTTAGGAGTTGCTGTTTTCCCAGTTCGTGGGTGGAGGTAGGGGCTCTTAACCTAGGGTTTATCATGAGCATAGGGCAAAGGTGGGGACTCAGACCTCCTCACCATCAGGGGTACTTCTGGGAGCAGGGTGAGTCAGGGACCCCCAGTCTAAGGGTCCCTTGAAGGCCTTTGCCCATCTTACCATCCTGCTCCCTGATTCCCTATCCACTATACCACCCCGTGACACTAAGTAATCAATTGTAATCACCCGTGCTGCACCATAGGATATCATAGCTACAAAACAATATGGGGAAGCTTCCCAAGTCATGTCTGAGGCCATTTAAGCCTTTTCTGGTTGATGCAATCTTCGGCAATGCATACATCGGTAGAGGCCCATTTAAGAGATTTGTACACATTAAGCCATACATTGTTTGAATTCACCATGTTTGTATAGAATTGATTCACATATTTCTAGCAGTAACCTATTAGATCTTCTTGATATGTCCTGTGTGTATAACAATAACTTCAAGGAACTCCTATAGGCATCATTTGATGTGCAAACAGTGCAAGCAGCATTTATGTAGGTCAAGAGTGTTCAGAGAACCGCTGACGACATCACATTGCACACAGAAGCCCTTTGTATGCTAAGTTTTGCATTTCCTTTCTTGTTGCCGCTGATGTCTACTGATTTGCCATTTGATAAATAATTCAATATTCCAACAGTACAAACACAGATTTACATGAGCAGGAAACACCATTAGTATCTCTGTAGCCGTGAAGCTGAATAAAACTGTCTGCGAGTGAGTAATACAGAGGCGCGCCTCTCCGCCAACCGGGATTCCCTCCTCTATCCCCGCTCCAGGATGTATGGACAGGGTTGATCCACCCGGATGCAGACGGGCTCCTTTATAAGGGTATTCCCATCAATTAAGCTTACGGCTTTTTAACCCCTTCACCCCCGGGGCGATTTTCCGTTTTTTTGATTTTCCCTCCCCTTCTTCCAAGAGCCTTAACATTTTTTTTATTTTTCCATAAATATAGACAAGAGTGCTTGTTTTTTTCCATTGAACTTTTGAATTACAGCATTTTTTTACCATATAGTGTACAGGAAAATATGAAACAAAATCCAAGTGCTGTGAATACATATTTTTTTTTTGCTTTTTTTTATTCATCATGTTCACTATATGGTAACACTGACATGTCGGTATGATGCCTCGGGTCAGTACTATATGGTAACACTGAGGTGTCAGTATGATGCCTCAGATCAGTACTATATGGTAACACTGACATGTCGGTATGATGTCTGGGGTCAGTACTATATGGTAACACTGAGGTGTCAGTATGATGCCTCAGATCAGTACTATATGGTAACACTGAGGTGTCGGTATGATGTCTGGGTTCAGTACTATATGGTAACACTGAGGTGTCGGTATGATGTCTGGGGTCAGTACTATATGGTAACACTGACGTGTCGGTATGATGTCTGGGGTCAGTACTATATGGTAACACTGAGGTGTCGGTATGATGTCTGGAGTCAGTACTATATGGTAACACTGACATGTCGGTATGATGCCTCAGATCAGTACTATATGGTAACACTGAGGTGTCGGTATGATGTCTCGGGTCAATACTATATGGTAACACTGACGTGTCGGTATGATGTCTGGGGTCAGTACTATATGGTAACACTGAGGTGTCAGTATGATGTCTGGGGTCAGTACTATATGGTAACACTGACGTGTCGGTATGATGTCTGGGGTCAGTACTATATGGTAACACTGACGTGTCGGTATGATGTCTGGGGTCAGTACTATATGGTAACACTGACGTGTCGGTATGATGTCTGGGTTCAGTACTATATGGTAACACTGACGTGTCGGTATGATGTCTGGGGTCAGTACTATATGGTAACACTGAGGTGTCGGTATGATGTCTGGAGTCAGTACTATATGGTAACACTGACATGTCGGTATGATGCCTCAGATCAGTACTATATGGTAACACTGAGGTGTCGGTATGATGTCTCGGGTCAATACTATATGGTAACACTGACGTGTCGGTATGATGTCTGGGGTCAGTACTATATGGTAACACTGAGGTGTCAGTATGATGTCTGGGGTCAGTACTATATGGTAACACTGACGTGTCGGTATGATGTCTGGGGTCAGTACTATATGGTAACACTGACGTGTCGGTATGATGTCTGGGGTCAGTACTATATGGTAACACTGACGTGTCGGTATGATGCCTCGGGTCAGTACTATATGGTAACACTGACGTGTCGGTATGATGTTTCAGGTCAGTACTATCTGGTAACACTGACGTGTTGGTATGATGCCTTGGGTCAGTACGAGTTCGTAGATACCAAACATGTTACTTTTACTGTTATCTAAGGCTAGGGTCACATTTGTGGCATTATTTTGAAACCCTGATCCGATTTTGAGCTGTCCAAAAGCTCAAACCCGGATCAGGAATGGCTCCCCATAGGAGCCCATTATGGTAACCGGATTGCTCTACATGCAATCCTGTTACAGGCTCCGGTTCTGCAGCCTGCGGTAAAAATCATGCAGGCTGCAGTTTCCTGTAAGCATTAACATTAGATCTATGGCGGTGCACTGCCCATAGACCTAATGTAACTGCATACAGAACCAAGGACAGCGGCAGATACTATATGTACATTACGTACAGGATCTCCTTAATCACTGCATTATGGCCTTGATCACGTGATCTGCCTGACTCCGCGCATGCGCCATGCGCATATTGAAGCTGGGCCGATCAAGTCATCAGGCCCATAATGCACCACGGCCGATCACGTGATCAAGGCCATAATGCACCACGGGCGGATGTGACGTAGCGGCCGGTGCATCATCGCATGAAAAGAGGGCAGGAGATTCCAAATACAAGAGCACATAAATAAAGATCTTATCCCAGTATCCTTTATTTCATCCAGACGCGTTTCGTGAGTAACCCTCCCTTCTTCAGGAGATACAAGAATCACATACACATATGTCAGCCTCCTATATATACTAAAATTAAACAGGTGAACGTCATCAACGTCAATCCACATGAAAAAACTGTAAAAAAACAGACAAAAACTTTATCAATATGAAACAACTGTTAGTTCACTCATAAACCTAAAAACATCAAGTTAAATATATATATAACATTTGTATACAACTATATCAAAAAGATCGCAACTCTATGCGGAACCACTCACATGTAAAAAATAAAATATGATATATGATATTATGATATATATCATAATATATTTTATTTTTTACATTTGAGTGGTTCTGCATAGAGTTGCGATCTTAGAGCTGTTTATCCTAGTGGACCTCAGCACTTCACACTCTGATCGCTTCTCCTGTGCATAGATGAGCTACCGCACATCTGTGCTCATAAGAAATGATAACTTTCTGTAAATGCCGGTGCTCGCCAGACATCCACAGGAAGTGATTCCAAACAGCATCCGGAGTCATAACAAGACCCTGAACTGTCAAGGCAACAAGGTCCTGTGATTGCACCACGCGACCTCCGATGCTTTCGTGGAATGGCGGGATCCCCGATGCAGTGCCCTGTATCATGATCCAAAGGGTTAACAGCACCGATCGTAACGCAGGTAGCAATTTATGCTACCTTCACATGTCAGCTGAACAGATCAGCTGATAAGTACACAGAATGATGCGAGCTCAGCGCGTGACACGGCCAAGGTCGTATATATATGTCATGAAGGAGTTAAAGAGGTTGTCCACTACTTTAACATTAATGGTCTATCAGTAGGATAGGTCATCAATGTCTGATCTGGCACCCCCACCGCTCAGCTGGTCTTGGCAGCGTCAGAAGGTGGCTGGAAATGCTCAGTTCCGAGCTGCTCCATCTCCTGATGGTGGCTGCGGCTGGGTACTGCACATTCTAATGATGTGAATAGGAGGCGGATGTGCAGTACCCAGCTGCGGCCACTATCAGAAGACAGGGCAACTCTGGAACTGAGCATTCACAGCCACCCTCTGCCGCTACCGGCACAGGGAGCAGCTGATCGGCTAGCTGCCAGGTGTAGGACCTCGGCTGATCAGACCTATCCTAAGAATGAGGTATCAATATTAAAGTAGTGGAGAATCTCTTTAAGATCTGTAGGGTTCAAATTCCTAAGACTCCCCCTATTGATCTCGAAAACTGAAAATTCATATCTAGAAAAACTGTAGTAAAGTATTGTGTTGAGAAGGGAAATGACTATTCTAAGGTTCATAGTTACAGAGTTGGTTCAAGTGTAAAAAAGGTGGATATCCATCAAGGGCAACCAAAAGATCAATCATGGAGGGATCATTTAACCAAGGATTATGTCATAATCTCAGCACCCATCCTCACTACAGGTACATGACAGTCCAGCTATTTCTTTGGGTTCATTCCACATTAGTTGCATTCATACATTATGGAAATCACATGATAGAGACACGTTAACGATGTGCAAATGATACTCAGTAGTAAGTACGAGAACCACATGCATAAATCCCTGCACTTACATGGTTTAGAGACTATCACTGAGGTTATTAATGGTTGTCCGAGGAAGGTTCTGCCACTGAATGCACTTGAGGAAATTATCAAGATCCTCTTCTGGCAGCTCCTGAATAATCACCAACCAATGTCGTCCCCAATTTGCTCGATAGGAGACAAGTCCAGAGACGTTGCAGACCATGGTAGCACATTT